>JAUYWI010066798.1:0-14956 GCA_034780595.1 Parotoplana pacifica
ATATATTTATAGTCACGCAGTTTTTATTTGTTATTTTAATTATTTGCTACGTGAAAGTTGTCATTCTATATTTTATATATATATATGCAAAATAAAAATCTTGTTCCACGAAATAAATCAGAAAATTTTTCTGATGAAGGTCAAAAATTTCATTTTAAGAGATGAAAAATACACATAGCATCATAGAGTAGAGATAGAAGAACAACTTTTGAATGTATACATTTCTCAAATTTTACTTGTTGATTATTCTCTTCAAATTCTATTTAAAACCTAAAACCATTTTGAAATTGAATTGAATGGAAAAAAGTAATGAGCAAACAACTAGCTCTAATTTTATCTCTATAATGATAAATTGTGTTTGTGTCTTCTTGCCCATGTACGTGAGTGCGTGCCATTTTGAGTGGAGTGGTTTCTCTACTGTATGCATAGTAAAATTTTCAGAGTTATTTCCAAGGAGGACTTTTTAGGACTTTTAGTATGTCATATGTAGAGCATTTGTGAGATAGCAAAACCGTTGAAAACCCCTGTGAAGCAATTAGTTGATGTTGGACCCTAGAATGAGTGAAATATAACTAAAAAGTATTCAAATGCTCAGTTCATCATAACCACAGATAATAGCTTTACTTACCGACAAATATCGGCATCCATGGAGGAGACGTGAGGATTGAGTTTCTTGTATCTGGTAATGAAGGAGACTTTGTCCACTTCCCAAATTTCACGAAATTGGTCCCATTGAGAGAGTGGTTTCTGAATAGCAGAGCTAATATCCTGCATCCCTTTCAAAACAGTATTCTGTACTTTCTTAATATCCTCATTGTCTGCTATTACTTGATGAATTGGCTGCAATTTAAATTAGTTACAATAATTTTTTCCAATAGATATCTATATGTAGGTTGCAAAAGAAAAACAGCGTATTTTAAAATATCCAATAGTTTATTAACAATTTGACAGTCGGCACATTAATATTTACCATCAATCTGTATTCTATCTGTTAACTTAATTTTCAACATTTTGAATTTGTGGTTCGTAAGTTTTATGTGGTAAAATTCTTCCTGAAGAAAGGCTTCCCTCAGATCTATGTATGCACTCTGAAGACAAATCCTTTTTTGAACATTTGATTCACAAATTAGAACTGTTATTTTGTAACAGATGTTTACCTCTGCAGTAATTGCTTCACTGTCTCACAATTCTTAGTTTTAAGAATTCACGTGTCCGCATTTTTACATGAAACAGATTTTCCACATATAGTTCGTTTTTATGAAAATATGCCGCTCCATTTCCGTTACAGCAATACTACTTCAAATACTAGTATTCAGGAATGTAACTTGTCAGTAAAAATCAGGAATTTCAAAAGACTCTACAGTTTTAATGTACTCGTATGGGAAACAGCATTTCTGAAGTGTGCTTCCAACATACACAGTAAATTTTTCAAATATCAAAAATGACAAATTAAAACTATAAATCCGTATAAAATAAATAAAATCCCTTACCTTGCGAGTGATTCGTGTCTTCACGTTGAACTGAGGCAATTCTGGCAATCTGGGCATAATAGAGATCACCTTGGTCAGCTCCTCACTAATTGATATCACCGCTTTTGTCAGCTGACTCAAGGCCGGAGTCAAGATCATCTGCTCTCCCTCAAGGTCCAGAGAGACATTGAACAGGGGACTCGGGTCGTTTCGTCCATCTCCATTGATAGCCTTGCACAGTTCATTGAGCGAGAATTTGACGTTAAGCTTGAATGCCTCCTCACACAGTTTGTCGACCTTGCTGACATAGTGTGCCCAGTGCTGTTTGATATCGTCACTGTCGTCTCTGAAAGTCTGAAAAGTCACTCTCATCTGTTCGATTATAACTTCGTGATGGTGTCGCAGCTTCTCCTTAGTCGAGGCCCGGTAAGCAGCCTAGATTGGAAGATATAGAAGAAAGAGTAACAGTTGAGCAACACAATGGAGACTTGAGAAACTCCCGTAGATTTTACCATTTTGGTAAAATGTAAATTTGAAAAGCTAGCAATTTATTCTCCAAAGTAATTATGTAAAAATACATAAAAATAAAATGTATTTATTTACAGGAATTTTACGCATATTGCCTTTATCAATTGTTTAAATAATAAAATTTATCCTAGACAATTTATTTTATCATAACAGTTGAATAAGGCTATAAGTCAAATATTTATGAAGATAATTTTATTCTATTTTTCCATAATTACTTCACAGAATAAATCGCTATTTTTTAAACATTACTGTTATGTACCATGATGAATTTTCTCCAATCAGTCCTGGTTGAGCTTAAAAATCAATAATGTACTATCTGTTACTGGTGACTTATTTGGGTAGCCTTTTATTCTTTTTTCTATACCAAAGGTTGTTCGCTCTGCTGATTCTATCAGTGCAATTACAAGTAGGCGTGATATCTTCCTTAAAACAAGATATGTCAGATCGGTATGTAATAAGATTTCTTTTTCTTTACTAACCAATGGATCCTAAGACAAACTATCCAAAGCAGCCAACTGTAACAACTAAATCAGCTTTTAACCTGTGACCCAGGAAGTGTATGCATTTCGCAAGCTGCACACGGTGTAGCCAGTACCCAGTGGTCACCACATTGACCAGCAATGACAACCCCTTCACGGTCTTTGGGGTAAGCCTGCTCCCATGGGGACACCTTGACCACTTATCAGGCGGGTTGTCTAGTCCCTGAGCACCAAATAACTTAAAGTGGGCCGCGACTGGGGCTCGAACCGGGTACCTCCCGATCCGTAGTCCGGAGCGCTACCCGCTCGGCTACCGGCTGCTCTGTGTAACACTAGACATTGTGTGCTTTCAAATATCTAATAATGATAAGTTGCCAAAAATTGCAATGAATATGATAGTCACTCGAGGAAAGTCTGGTTACGTGGTCCACAGGTGGTTAATCCATTCTTCTATGACAACCTAACTATTTCCAAAAAGAACCAGCTAACTAATTTATTTATAAAAGATTGCTATTTCGGATAAAGTTCCCACAACTGACTCAGAAGGGATCATTTCCGGGTCTACTTCTTTTGGGTCATATAAATCCAACCCATTCATGAGGCGCTTTTTTGGTGGGTGGGAGGAATGACTGACCGTCAAATTCATCACTAGAAATCCAAGATAGATGGATTATACAAGAATCTTCGTTATTAAAGATTAGGTTTTGCATTCAACGTTATGAACTAAAGGGTATTATTCAGATTTCGCACTAAATCGACCAAGCTACCAATCTTCTCAGATTGGTGAACCTGTCGCCAGCAATGATGTAAGATTGGCCAAAAAGGTCCAACAGATGGTTAGCTCTTCTTCAAATCTTTCTACTATTCACAAACTCAAAGCCCGTTATTTGGAAACTTTTAACAGATATGTATATCTTTAAAAAGTCAAAAGTTTTGATCTTTAATTGTCTATCCTTTTTTATAAGATACTAGTATCAGTATCTTTCCTTCTTATACTAAACATTCTTCTCTTAAAGACATTATTTGCCATACTAACATTTTCTAACCCTTCTTTTCATGTACATATCATTTACCTCCGATTTGTTAACCTTTTTCTGGACACTGTTTAATATTTCTTAATTTTTTTATCTATTATTTTCAAAGACATTAATTATTTAATATTTATTTTATAATCTGTTGAATTTTAAATATTTAATCTACAGTTAAATGTTAATAGAATTTTTTGTTATCACTTTAACCACTTACAAAGGCTATAAGCCGAAATATATGTATTTAGTTGTCTTATTTTTGTGGGTTTTTTAATTTATATATTGCGTCAGTGACTTTTATTTAACATAGACAACTTAACAATGCATTATGTAGCTACTGATTAGATAATCACCATGAATCCTCCGTGAAGCCATGCACCAAAGATGAACCAATCAAACGACATCTAACTCAACCATTATATCAGTTAATAAATAAATATCTCTTATAACTTTCAATATCATTATTACTTTTAGACCTCGTTGAATGAAGTACAATTTACAGTTGGCTATACTCATGAAAGCGGAACTGCGATCATGTACATCGACTGCGTGGCAACTGCTCAATTTGTACGAGAACAGCTCCTTAAAACCAACACACTACAACTCTGTGAGGTCTTTGTACATTGAAAACCAATCCCATATTTAACTTAATAGTAACTATATGGACAATTGACATTTATAACAATGAAATGACGCAATATCAAAAAGGCAAATAAAATAATTTCCAAAGTATCATAGTTTTGAGTTCTAAAGATGTTGCTTGGAATAATGGAAATAAATCAGGAGAGCTAATGACAGTTTCTTTCAACAATTGAAAACAAATGAAAGCAGAGAGATTTTGAAATGGATATCCAATTTATATAGAAAGGTTGTGGGGTTGTATAGAGCAATTTCAAGATTTCGGAAGTTAATTTCACAATTTTCGCTAGGATTATAAGTATCACAAATGCATTTAAAATAAATATAGATGCCTATTTCTGCATGACAAATACCTACAAATTGCAATCAATTACATTTTTCTCAAAATACAATATATGAACATAATATGGTACCTACGACGTATTAGGTAATGTCTAGAGCGTAAACAGTTAATAAAAATCATATTAGAACCAATAAAATAGATAAACGACAACATCAAACGCTAGGCAGTGATGCATCGCACTGGAATTTATTAATCAGTGTCATTATAATGCAATTAATGCTTGGTCCAGTTACTAACTTTCACACAATAAGAGCCACAAAGTGGTGTTAGTGGAATGGGTATATCTAGCAATTTCAGAAAGGTAAAAATATGCTTTTTACTATCATGAGGTACCTCTCTGCCATAAAAACAACTAAGAATCAGCCATCTAGGACGTACCTATGACAAAAAGCAACACTCAGTATTTAGTACATACCAGAGACCAATGATAGATATAGAGGTTCCTTTTTGCACCACCATCATAGACCAAGGAGCTTTAAGATTTGGATGACGTTGACTACATGTAGTTTTTGTTGCTAAATGGCTAAAAGATGCCACATGGGCAAAAACAAATACCCAACGTACATTCCCATAGAGGTATATTAAATTATCCAATTCTTCAGACAAAATATTATGATAGTCAAATTTTACAATATTGTTATTGTTTTCGGATTTACATCCACAAAAAAAAAACAGTACAACTTATCTGGATTTATCAAAGTTTTGTTATAAAATTTAAAGGCCTTCCTCTATTATATCAAAATTAAGCAAAGTTATAATTGTAGGAATTTAGACAAGAAATGGTCGATTTCACTAATAAAACCTTTTCTGTATAGGCTGGTGTTCTCTTCAAATTGATGTTTGAAACTCCTTGCCAGGTTATAAACTAGCCATGATTTGACATGGAGTAAAACCCATATGCTTTCTACTGTTCATGTAGCGCAACATTTAAAAATAGATTAAGTACATATTAGTGAGTTCTTGTAAAAAAGAGCTTTTAGAATTTGCCAAAAGTAATTTATTGGCCTTATGACATCATTACAATAGACGCTATAAAATATACGACTAATTCTAAAAATCCCACTTTTCTCATTCTAATATAAAATAAATCAAATCCGATTAGATGCCCGTTTTTAGCATTCAATAATGCCCCCAACTCCCTGTGGCGACTATGGAAGTTTATTTATTCAAATAAATCCCTATAAAACATGTAGATAGATAAATAAAACCTTGTAGCCTAATTTTGACCTCATATTTCAGAGTCATATTAAAATAAAATGTCAAGGGTCAAAATATGTCGCAAAACTTTAACAAAATTACACCAAGCGACTGTAAAAAGCAAATAGCAAGACCTCAAATATCTGGTTGATAAAAAGCAGCCTATTAGATATACATAGATAGATACACATTTAGAGATATTAATAGACCACATTTTTTCGAAGTTGATCTATACAAGTCGAGTTGATCTTTTAGGTAACTACATAACATAATTGACGCTTTTCACGCTGCATGTTCAACATACTTGCTACTTATTATAATCTGTAAGGTAAGGTAGGTACTTGTTTTATGGAGATTAGTTTTTCTAACATGTATAACAACGAATTAGTTTCACGGTACCTTCAGCGCCGGCCATTTTCATCTAGAATCTCTTGATCTCCACGGATCAGATAAATAGCTAAATAATGATCTTGAAGGAAAACAGCGCGCGCAGACAAACAGAGTAGCTACCTACCTAACTATTTATAAAGAGGCTGAACCGTCTAGAAAAAAAGATGTATTTGCCACACATCATACTTAAGTGTTTATTTCTTGATTGCCGAATGTTAAGCCATGGAAGCAGAATGCATGCTATTAATCGTATAGTAGTTAGCTATTTACATAATACAAGCAACCAAATGTCTTATCATACTGACTTTACTAATCATTTTTCTTAATATAAATTTTCAAGTAAATATTTTCTAGACTACTCTTTAAAAAATGTCTGATACTTACCTTCTTTTAATCAAATACATACCTACATGTCCTACGTACATTCCAGAAATAAGTTAAGTTTTTTTAAATTCAGTTTGATTTATTTTGTTTATTTTCACAAAACTGGCACATTCAAACTTTTGATATGTAGGGAAAGTCTTCCTACTAACTTTTCATTGTCTTTTTATTAAGCATATAAGGAGTGTTCTTAACGATAATGTTTTCATGTATTTTAAAAACCATTGGTAATGAAATCATAAAAGACAACATTGTGGCTAGACCGTAGAAAAAACAAACTGGTTGATTTAACTGATCATACCGCCACTAACATACAATCTCTAATCCCACACAATCGGCCACATTACCGTTAACCATTAAAATTTATCACATTTTCGAAACCTCTTAATCATTCACTGACTAGGATATGTGTTGTTTTACTGACCATAAACACATAAGGTGACTAATTGCCTATTACTCGTTCATTAACATGTGCATAAATAAACAAAATTTGTGCATTTAAATACAAACAAAAATGATTACAACACAGAGTTTTATTTGTTTGTATAATATTAATGACATAATACGGTAGGATCGGTTAAGGCTTATCGATACCTACAGAAATAAAGTGAAATCCCAATTTTGAGATAACGAATGACCTCACTGCTAAACAGTAGCTCCTTTTTTAAAACATTGAAATCTTTAAATTTATTCTACATACATAGCTTATAAGGTTTCTTTCTTTGGTCTATATTTGTCGATATAACTCATTAATCAAATTGTTTAAAATATCTATAATTAAAACGCTAACCTTTATATCGACTTTTATGGTTTGAGCATAAAATTGAGCTGTTTAAATTATCGAGAAGGAAGATATCATCTCACAAATAGTCCGGAGCTTCACTCTACGGGAATGAGATCCCAACGTGACCTATCCTAATGATTAGATATTAAATTCAGTATAATGAAACTGGACGTCTGCCGTTGTCGCAGAGGTGCCTAAGACTTTAAATTCCAATCCCTCGTATGCCCTTTTGGCTTCAAATTTAGGGAACTGACTTCTTTTTATGTTATTTATAAATTTTAAAAAATGGCGTAGTTCTAAGTTCATGGGAAATAGATTTTCTTTAAAATATTTTGTCATTTTTTAAAGCTATGTATTTTATATGTATATTTACTTGCAAGTAGTACTCTATTTAATTTTACTTTAAAAAACATAAAATATCTTTACTAAAACCTTTTCTTGTGAACATTGGACCTGTAACATCAACAGAAGTCAATTCTCTAAATTTGAAGCCAATTGGATAAACGAGAAAAAGAATTTTTGAGGGATAGGAATTTAACATGGGAAAGACCATTTAAGGTCCTCTTCTGGTCTTAGACACCGCTGAGACAACGGCAGACGTCCAGTTTCATTATACTGAATTTAATATCTAGCCATTAGGAAGTTCACGGGTTCCCTGACTAAAGAAGTGTTTATTTTTCAGAAATCATCAAGATTTACTAATTTTATTACATTACCAACTTGAAAATTAAAATTAAAATGCAGTTCCAACAATAAATGTGTACATCAGCGATCACATAAAGTTGATACCGTCAAACTTATCATCGTTTGTAAATAAAATTGAGATAAGTCTAGAGCTATAAAAACTCCATTTGAGCAGAGAATAGGGAGCCAAAGAAATCTACCACTATTTTCATTAGTCATTTTACAGTCGATGTTAAGTGAATTTTAACGTGTTGGGTTAATTCTAACAACGCATAAAGTTAACTTTTAGTAAACACCTACTGTAAAGTCAACCGATCTCAACTTTATTCAACAAATTAAAATACACAACAATTAACAAAACGGAGCCACTACTAAATTTAGGTACCTATCAAATATATTAAAACTCCACTTACAAACTTTCCTCGTGTGAAAAGCTATGCATGTTTTCAGAAGAAAAAAAACTGTTCACTGAATTAATAATCCTCACTAAAACGGATAAATAGATCCACACACAATTGATTATTAGAAAAAAACAACTTCTTTATCACATGAAACTAATAAAAAGACATTTTACACATGATAATTAACTGGTTTCAGCAGCAAGTAAAATGCAAGAGCACAAACAATAGATCAGTAAGGTAGCTTGAAATGCAAATAAAATTCACTTTTGGCTGCTAAGGATAGGACGAGAGAGATGCTGAGGTATTCGATGACACAAAGTCGGGAGCCGCTCAGAAGCTACTTCTTCTTCACAATCAATTGACGACTATTGCTGCAGTACGCTATCAGTTAGCCTAACCACTTCCGATCCGTCTGTTTAGATTATGCAAATCTACAAATAGCTTCTGATGATGCAGAAGACGACGACGTTGCTTCGCCTTGCCTCGTCATGGTTGTGTTTTTTTCTAAATAATTTTATACAGCTTGATGCTTCCTACCTACTTTGGTACCAGCACACAGTAGCTTATGGCTCTGATCTTGTCTCAATATATTATCTGCAGCATCCAAGAAAAGTGTCAAATTTCGCCTTCTCTTCACTCTGCTTCTGAATAGCTACATAGACTGTTATTCCCGTCAGTCAGAGTCAGTAGAACGGCCGGGCCACAGTAAATAAATGATCAACAACAACATTAAGAGATCAAGGCTCAATAATAATAATTGGAACTGTCGAAACCAAGTAGGTCTACATCTACAGCCTCTCTACACACATAATTTACATCACAACAACCTCAACCTAAAATCGAAAAATGTAGAAATGTTTTACCTTACCCACCACCCTACTACCAGGCAAGTCAAGATATTAACCACATGCCTACCTAAATAGGTAGATAGATAGATATAATACAGAATAAATGTTACTTGCATAACATTAAAAAATTGATAGCATTATAGCATATAAGAGGTACTGCTGTGACATGGAATATTATTCTGCTTGCTTTCTGAACACGTTAACAAGGCAAAGCGGAAATGTGGCTATAGCCAGCACCGAATTACACACGCTGAATGTCTACTAAACATGATATTATTGTGTGCTATATGAATCTAGAACGTCTAGCTTAGCTATATAATCGTTGTCGTCAACTCTACGCAACTTTCCTCGACGTTATTGTGACTGCTCTTTTCTTATAGCTATGTACCTAATATTTATGTTAGAGTAATCATTTCTTGATGCATGTCACAGTCATATTATAAACATGAAATTGCAACTTGCAAATAAGTAGGTAATACTTTTTATTGTTTTTTTTGACATGTTGCAGACTCTTATAGAAAGTCATAAAAGGGGTTTCGATTCAGTCACCCCAAGACAAGTCGTACAGTAGAAAATGTCGTAAAAACAAAAATCGTAAATATTAAGTCGTATTACAAATAGTCATAATTATTATTAGACAGATAGTCGTACAAAGAAAAAGTCGTCATTTAACATCTACGAGAAATGCTTTTAATAAATTTATTGATTTAAACTACCAAATAAATTAGTCATTAGGTAAACAATTTTTTCAACGGAATAGTAATCACTTATGACACAACACCGAATATTTATACACCTGAATTTATGATACACTAATAGTTTGTACAAAATGATTTATTATCTTACAGTTAAATAATTTATTTTATTGATTTACAAAGGCTATTTTAAGAAAATGACATTTTATTTACGATCTGATATTCAGCAACATTATTAACAATTATTTCTATATGACGACTAATTATATTTACTACTTGATCTTTACGACTAAATACTCTACGATTGTTCTCATTTCTACGACGTTTCATCATGAATCCGGATCAATTAGACCAAAATTCTGGTGAAGAATAAAGTATTGGACTGAACTGGGTGAAATCTCATCAGTTATCTTCTGATAAAAACAACCACCAACCACCACCACGTTCACACATTATTTCAAAGTTAGGTGACAGGGTGACGCAACAATAATGTTAAATTATAAAAACGACATATTTGAAGGCTTTTAGTGTCATAAAATTGGGAACTAAAAGCTTATCTGTAACATTTTCAGCTATTGAGCGACAGTCTGATTCAAAAGATTTGCAATGATTATCTTCGTCAAGCAAAGTACCACAAATAAGTCAAATTGACCTTTCTTTCTCATGTAAATAAAAATACAACATATTCCAGTGACCCCCCTCTCTCTCAATAAATAAAGGAACTTCTATATGTACTAACTAATTTACAGATCTTTTGGCAAACGGGTGCAAATTTTTGAAAATGATATGTATGCAGGTATTCTTTTCAATATACATAACTACCTACATGTAATTATTATCCCATAAAAAATGAGTGAAGTCGAAACTATACTTATTTGGAAGTGGGGACATACATATCAAGTAGAGTACAGAATATTAACATAAAAACCAAATGAAGTCATGTTTGCCTCTCTCTCTATTATAACTGCATGCAAATCTATTACTACAGATCCAGGGGGGAGGTACCTAGTGATCCAAACCAGGTAATCAGTTTAATAAATAGCCAAGCAAGTAGGTAAATCGTCTTATTGTCAAATTTGAACTTCACTCAGTTCAATACTTATCAGAGGAAAAGTAATTGTACTTTTAACTCAAGTAGTACACAGTACATTGATTTCTATTGTACATTTTATTATTACCTAATCAAGACACATTTTAAATAGATACAAATATTATGTTATTATGATTTGATACATAAAAAAGATGTCATGAAAAAATGGAGATAATATAAATTGAAGAAAATATTCGACAGCTAAATATAACATAGCAACAAAGGTTTTAAGCAGTCACTAATAGTTGTTATAATATTATACAACCAGTGCCAAATAGTTTGAATAGCCTCATATATTGACTATTGCTAGTAGTAACATAAATATTTCGTACCATTCCTTAACTACAGACAATTAGCTAAAGTTCATATGCATACAGACAAACAACATAGTAAAGATACAAATTTTAAAAAAATCCTAAATTGCTCCCTTTAAACATATTTTATTAGACTTTTACAACCACACTGTTTTATTCATTGATTTTTTCACAAATCAATACACTTAGTGTATGTGATGACTAATAAGAGGTGCTCCCATTTACTTGGTCGTTATAGGCAAGATGTAATTCGTATCATTTTTCAATTCTCACGATTTTTAATCTAGATTTTACTTTATATTTTGATTCAATGACAACGTTATAACACAATTAAACACATTCCTGGAAGGCATTAAATTTCCCATGCCCATAAAATACCTTACTACGTAATACAGTGATAATCAACATCCTCACAACAGACATTCCTTATGCCACCAATGTTGTCATCAACATTCCACAAGGAAGTATACAATAGTCTCTCTGGTGCATAAGCGGCAGTAAATATATAAATAAAGTGGCCAGGTTGTTCCTAATAGTACGATCACCAACAGAATATATTGTATCGCTCGTAAAAGAAAATAAATATTATGTTAACCCGATCTACCTAGCACAAATATGGATAGAAAAAAACTACTTGGTCTATGGTTTAGTGATGTTCAGTGACATTTTGGACTTCACTGTAATTCGGGATCTCTATCTCTGAATTAGATGCATGACATCATGTAGTGTGTGCCATAAACATTGGAACGCAAGTTTCACCTTCTTCTATTATGTACCATCAATAGAAAGGTGTAATACGCAACAAGGAAATAAAAATAATTGCGGTTAAAATACAAAGGTTGTTTTTTTTAGCAACAACAGATAATAAAACTGCAGCTGCACTCAATATATATTGAGATTGATAACATTCAAAGTATTATTAATGTCTTCGATGGATGCAATTTTCAGTGTTGCGTTCGCTGTTGTTGTAAATTTATTCTAGATTTTGGCACACCTAAAATTAGCATTTGATGATAAAATAGTGAGGTGAGGTAAATGTGCTGTTGTCAAGGTGGTCTATACAATTTTAGATAATTTTACAATAAATGGTGTTTGAAAAAAATAAGTCTTGCAAACATTTAATTTAATCTTGGAGGTGTGTTGTTTTCTATGTTGCATCCATATTTATATTTTTTACACATCTTTTGGTTGGATTACATTCATTACTATGATATTAGTGCTGTTGAAGGCTTGACAGATTGTATTTCTTATTTCTTATTTTGAATGTTTGCTGCAGTAAAGATTTTAATTTACATATAGAATAAAATTTAAATAATTCAAATATAAAACAAAACTACTACTTTATAGTAGTAAATCAAAATATATATGTTAAATTAGGTTATGTATTATTTAAAAAAACGAAATAGCATTTTCTTGTTTTAAGCGATCTCCCTTGTATTTTACTACCAATAAGAATGATCGATGTAACAAAGTAAATAATCTCACCTGCCATCTTCAGATTTGAACAGATCATTCTTGGACAACGCTAAATTCTCCTCTGTGCTACAGTGCAATTGCCTGTTCTGATTCTCCTTCAAAGGCTGAAAAGCAACTTCACTTTGCCCCTCTGCTATCGACAAGGAAGGCATCGAACCGCTCGCATCCCGTTTCGAGTACTGGCCTTTAGTCGGTGTGCTGGAGGTGAAAGCCCGATGGCGCTGCTGATGGCGCACAGCCACTGTGTACTTATCATTGGCTCTCGTCTGACGAAATTTGTTCATCTTGCTATCATCTGGTTTAGAATGGTGTTTGAGTCGATCGGATACCAAATCATCTGTTGAGTCAGATGCTATCGAATGCAGCGCCGAACAGCTGGTGGAGGCTTGTTTAGAGTCAGAAGAAAATGTCGAGCTATTCTGTGACAAAGCGATTCCAAGTTTCCTGCTTCTTGGTGGCAATGGGGGTGGTGGAGGCTCTTCACTTGTGATGGAAAAGGACAGCGACTTCGAAGAGGGTTTGGTTGCAATTTTGCTGGAGGACTTGACAGTAGGGGAGGTTGAATTGCTGTTGGGCAAGACACGAGTCTGTGAGGAGGAAGGCGAGATGTTTTGTGGCTGGAGAAAGTTTAAAATGCCATACGTTTCGCGTATCTTGTTCGCATAAGACTGTTGAGCCTGGTGGTTCTGGTCATTTGGGGACGAGGATTTAAATGCGGTTTCTGGTTTTGAAAGTGAGGAAAGTTCCTTGTCGGAACTGAACGACTTGGTCGGTGAGGTCTGTCGTGGTGGCAGGGCCGGAGCGGCGACCACCGTTGAGAAAGTGGGAGCGGGGGGTCGACGTGGCATACTGTCCGCAGTCTGGGGACGTCTAGAACAAACAGAATGGATTACGTAATATTTACATTGAAGCATGCTGACATCTATCATACGTTATTTAGAAAAGGGTCTAGAATATAAGAAACATTGAGTTAAATGTTGAGATAGCTCACTTTTTAAAGATTTTGAGCTATTGAGGGTCATACCAGTCTAGGATGTCTGCAGAATCGAGTTAATAACCAAAAAAATGATTTATAATAGTTTACCCGGCACATTAATAACATCAGATTATAAAAAGAACAGAATTATCAACAAAACCATTACTAAGAAGAAAACCGTGAAGACAAATTGTATGGCTTACAGCTCTATATGGAGCGTACACCTGGACATTGCAAGAAAAAGACAAAAAGAAAATTGAAGCGCTAGAAATGTGGATTTGGAGAACAATGCAACAGATAACATGGAAAGACGCGAAGACAAATCAAAGAAAAACGCAGCATGTTGGAAACAATAATCAGAAGGATGAAGAATCGGATTGGACATATAATACGTGGAGAAGGAATGGTCAAAGCAATTCTAGAAGGTCGTAGGAAACGTGGAAAGGAAAACCAAGAAAAGGGATGTTAGAAGAATTCAAACCAAACACCTGTAGAGAATTGAAGCACCGGACAGCAAAAAGCTACATACCTGCTCCTTGTCTAATGGGAGTTAACCAAAAAGGCAAAAAAGTGTGTTAGCTCAACCCTAAAATCGACCTGATTCTGTAAAACAAATTACATCAATTAACGTGCCCGAGAAGCATGGAGAAAGTGGATACCATAGAACTGAACCTGCCTAATAACTGATTCGGCAGAACACACTTTTCCTGTCAAAATATCATATGAATCAAAATTCAGCCATATTATGTAAAAAATTAAAACTTTCGATTTCTTTAGTTCTCAAGTTGCATCCTATGTGAACAGATATCGACATTTTGAAAAACCCAGAATATATTGAACAATTAAAGAAAGTTGTTGCAGTGTATCTGCGCAACATTAATCGAGTTCCTCCATTTTTGAATTTAGAATTAATTTTTAAAAGAAATTATGTTTTGCACATTATGGCACACTTTCAATTTTCATAAGTCGTCACGGAACTTGAAAAATCAAAGCCAAAAATTGCTTAAAAGAACTACGCTAAATAATTTAGTACAACTTTCATCGTAAATGGTTAAAACTTTTACCTGGGTTTTTCTTGGTCCTCCTCGCTCTGTGGTCATATGAGTACCTACAGACCTGTACCTAATCTTAGCGTTTTCAAAAGTTGATGCAGTTAGTATACACTAAAGTGCAAAAAGAAGTTCCACCTTTCTAAAATAGTAAAATTTATTCAATCAATGTGATAGCCCTGAAG
>JAUYWI010066809.1:0-14952 GCA_034780595.1 Parotoplana pacifica
AGAAGGATAGTTTCCTTTTTCGAGTGTGTCTTAACAGTAGGGGGGGGGGGGTGTTCTTAGCTCTTCAAACATGCTAGCATTTGTTCCTTGCTCTCTGTAGCAGACAAAGTTTAGTCGACAAATATTTTTAAATTTAAAATTTATTTTCATAGCTGTTAGTTTTAATTAATTATGAAGACTTCAAAGATAAGGGTAATTTACCTGCGTGCCAAAACTGGCTGTAGTAATCTTCTACTTTGTTGAATTTGTTTATCAAAAGGAAAATATAGTCCATTGGAATCGAGCTAATGAAGTCCAAAATAAACCAGGATTTGAGATAGATCCTGGCAATTTCTTTCGGATTCAGAATGATTTCATCTGCATAGTCATTGGTAATAACACCTATAAATAAAAAATGAAAAAATTCTGGGAAATAAAATTTTCTGCAAACACAATGGAGGTGTAAATTTTTTGTAAACTATTATGATGATGAAAATGAAAAGCATAAAAAACTTTACATTTTTATTATTAAAAGTATAAATTAATATCATATTCAGCATTACAGTATTTCATCATATTATGTAACGATATACCGTACGATATACCGTAACGATATGTACCTCTATACCGTTTTTTCTATATATTGCTTGGTAAAGAACACAGCATATTTTTCCTATCTACTACTTAAATCCAAATGTAGAAATTACGACGGTTCCCAGTTTATTCAATATCTTATATGTAGTTGCAAATGTATACTTATTAATTACTGCTATCAGTAGCCCGGTTATTATTACTTTTGGTGTCCTCCAGTGAACTGTTTTAGGCCCTATACTTTCCGTTCTGATTCTGTACAGATAATTGTCTTATTTGAAGACCTTCACGTGAAGATTAGTGATTAGTTGATTTTTTGTTTTAAAACATTATCGGGAATATTCACCAGCGGCCGATTTGTCCTGATTTGATTTTGAGATATCTTTTTTACTTCTACTATATTTTTAGGTATTGAATGGCTCAGTTACACCAGAACATCAGATTGTTACATTTTATTGATATTACTGAGATAACTTTGACTACTTCTTTTATAATTGATTTAATTACTCCAGCAGAAGCTTATGACATGTTTGTATGGCAAGCAAGGTTTGCTGAACAAGACAACATGTTTTTTCTCTCTTTCCTCTTTACATAATATAAATAAGTAGGTATTGTAAATTGCTTGATTGAGAAAATTATCTTCTATACCGTTCGATCTTTTCTTTATTCAATTAAGAAAATATAGCAAAGAATATTGTTCTTATTAGCGCTGGTTCGTTTGGTTTCCAGCTACTGTTCTAGTCGACAAACAAGTAAGACATCATCTTTAACATCAATTGAACTGTTAACATAGTCATGATATTCGTGTAGCGAGGATGAATTTGACAATTGGAAATTTATACAGGGTGAGTCAAAGAGACGTACACTTTTCTATCTATGTTTATTAACACTTATGTACAGAACATTTTATACACCATTTTACTTATAGTATAAGCATGTAAACAAAATTATACATACCTTCGAAATGGAATCTTCAAAAGCTAAATAGAATCTTATGAACACAGAAAAAAATTAAGATTTATGTATAAATAAATAGAAAAGTATATACGTCTTTTTAACTAACCCAGTACTTTTACGTGCAGTATGAATATAGAATTGCATCTCAAATTAAACGACTATCTACGAGTAGGTACCTAATCTGATATTGTATTGCAATATAATACAGGTATTAAATTTAGGTAGATATTAACAAGAAATATGAAGTTTAGTAGTAACTACATTAATATAAGGTGACGGTAACTGAAGAATTATACTCCAAAATAATAACGAATGTATCCTTATGAAAAGATAGCGGAATTTGAGATGAACAAAATATCTCCCGAGAAGGTAGCGCAACTGATTTTGCAATCTGAGTAATAGTACATACAGTTATGAACTCAATTGATTTCGGTAGCCCGGAAGTGGTACTGTTATCACCGTCAACCAGAGCAAGTGAAACTAACATCACTAAAACTCCAGGAAGGTATATTCTGCTCCAGCTTCAAAACTGAACCGGTTGGCATCGATAAAAAGAACCCCCTCCAACAAAACACTAGTATCATAATCATCAAGAGCATCAGAAGGGCCACACAGCTTCAACTGGATGAAGTCAGCTTTCTTGCACCATTTTTACAAGTTCGACTTCAGCTTCAATCTCCAATGGGTTCCCTACCATTGCTGGATCAAGGGTAACGAGACTGACTACCTACAAAACAACTGCCGAGGCCCTGACTTGTATACCCATAGATTTATAACACTTTAACCCTTCGTTTACTGGGGGGAGGGTCGAATTGAACCTCGTCGCTTTTAAAATTACTGTCGTTTATTAAATACAAGCGGTAACGTCTAATGAAAATTAAGTTTATAATGTTCGGCAAATTTTCTGTATTGGCATTTATTCTGAATTACTCTATGATTGTTTATAATTTGAATAATGACATAGATGAAATTGATTTATAATTTCATAACACTTTTGCATTTTTAACATTTCAAATTGATCATTTTCTACAAGATATGTAGCCAACTCATTGTTCACAATTGAATTTCTTCGAACAAAAAACTGCGTCCGACCACCTCAACCCGCCTATTCACCTGGTTTTCCAACAAGTGACTCTTTGAGAGAATGTCTGAGACCGGCACTCCAAAGGGACACTGCTGAAATCATGGACCGCCAGTTCAAAATGTTGAAACTACCTTTGTCAAGACGTCATTGACCACAGAGGTTGTTGTTGTTGTAGCCCCTACCCTTTGTAAAAAAAGGGTAGTCCTCCCAGTGTGGGTTATGATGCATTTGATTACATCTGAGTGATTTGACCATAGGTCAGATACATTCAAGTGTGTCGGATAATGTGGACTGTTAAATATGTGTAATGTGTTGTGGGGTGATTGCTTGCATGATAGACATATGTTAGCTATACATATAGGGATTTATTTTGTTTTGGAAAACGGCCATTTTTTTCAATACACCATATAATTCTGTTGGTACCTATTTCAAACATATAATGAACCCCCTAAGGGTTAAATAATGATATTTATAAGAACTGTATCCCCTAATGCTATTCCAGTCAATCGTAATTTTATTATTAAAAGCCTTTTGTTATTATCTCTATAAAGCAAATTTCTTCTAAAATATCCCTAAGCATTGCTAATGAATACAAAAACATACCTGTACGAAAATTTACAACAATATCAATAAGAAATATGCTGTCAGAAACAGAATTGAATATAGTCCAGTTAAAGCTGAACTCTTCTTTGAAGAACGATATGGAAACAGGAAAAACGATCAAATTTGTTATAAGAAGGATAAGCATCATTAAATCCCAATAGAATCTGAAATAATAAAAGAAAACAATCATTTGAAAATAAAAAACGAGATAATAAGAAATTGTTAATTTGAATTAATTCACTCCTGTACTATTACAGTCTATAGGTATTATTACCTATTCAAAACGTAAAATCCTAATTTTATTTTACAAATTATCTTTAAAAACAATTTGCTTTATGTTCTTTAATGGGATTGTTTTGTTTAGCAGTTTGTTATCAATTACTAAACAGGGTTATACCAAGAATTTCTCTAATGATAATTGTATGTATGAATATCAGTTTTATGAGAGATAGATTACAAAGCATCGGCCCTCACGTATATAACATTCACCGACAAATCCAAACCGATAGTTAGTTCAAAGCCTCTATACTTCTTAGACGCATCCGGTTTCGATTTTATAGAGAAAACTAAAGTCGATTTTTACGGATACTCTTATCAGACATTCTCTGTGACCTCCTAAAGGCCTAATTTTGACTAACCAACTTTGGCTTTTTTATGAGGTCACAGAGGCCGCTTTGAGTGTCTGATCAGAATATCTTTAAACATTTTGTATTTTATTTATTTTTTTATCTACCGGGTGCTTTTATGTGGCGTAGAGGCTTCAAACTAACTGTCGGTGAATGTGATATACATCAGATTACTTTAACTAGCCATTGTTGATTTAAAAAGTCAAACATTGCATTTTAAACCAGTTGCTATGTATAAGCTTTGTTTAAAAGATAGATAGGAAACAACAAGCACATGCTTTGCTTAATTAACTACCTACGAACAAACAAGAAAAGTGGAAAACTTTAAATTTGCTTAAAGGTAGGAAATGTTTGTCATTTTATTGAATGAATCCATTTTTATTAAACGAATTATCCCGCTTCTGTTTTACATAATGAGTTAGCAAAGACAACATGAAAAAAAAAACAATACATAGTACACATTGAATTCTAAAACATTTTAAAAAAATAACAAAAAGTGTGTTAGCTCAGACCCGAATATATGTGAAATCATTTTGAGGGGCCAAATAGTCATAATACCATTAGCTCTGTGGAATAAATTTGAAAACCTAGTACATTGTTGCTATGTAATATTGACGTTCCTAAGTGACAGTTTCTATGCGAAAAGTCCATAAATATGGTAACTAAGGTTTCATGCGGGCATAAAGTCAGCAGTACTTAGCGGTGTGGTATATATTTGCATAAACAGCTATTGCATGAGGTTGGTGAGTTTAAACAAAATGATTACAGGAAACTTCATAATAAGGGGTGACTAAGTTGTCATGTAGTCAAATACTCATAAAACCATTGATATATGGGATAAAATTATAAATGTCCTTGTTTCTAATATGCAATAATTTCGTCCCTAGCAACATTATCTAATATAAAATAATATGAATTCAAATTCCCGGTAACTATGGTTTCGTGCAGTCAAATAGCCATGAAACCAAAATTGTTTTTTTGTGTTTTGTTTAAAAATAGCTAGTTGCTATGCCAGGTTGGTAGGTCTATCAACAATTTCCTAAGAAATTAAAAAATGATTAAAGAAAAGTTTAAATGGTTACCACAATAATTCCCCCCATTCGGTAAGGCTCAGCTAGCAGCCAATGGCCATCGCCCTGTCTAGATGGGTGCAAATGTTCCTCTCAAAATATACAGTTTATCGCGTTGTGTTTTTGTTTGGGCCATTTAGAAAAGTAATTTAGGTAAAGTAAAGTTAACTAAACCTCAGTTTGGCACCTACCTAAAATTACTACACGGGTGAATAATCCATTTGCCATGCTGTTGCTGTCGCCTTTTCTCTTTCATAAGGGCGTTTTTGTTTCCAAAAAGTTTCATAGCCAATTTGTTATCCGAGGGTTGAAAGAAGGCAAAGAATTGTTCCTTTAGATAACGGGACCGGCTTAATTTCTGAGCATCTAAATCAGCATCCGGATGACGTCCAAAGATAACCTCATCATTGTCGTCAAACTGGACGTTCACGTCACGCTTAGTGGGGTCATTGATGCTCCCAGTAGCACCACAACCCGCTGAGGCGGACAAATGTTTGGGAAAGACATGGCTGTTGTTGTTAGCCTCATTGCAATTATTGACACTGCCGACCCCCACCGTTGCATTACACGGCTGACTATCGAACCGTCTCAGGGACCCAATGCGGCTCAGTTTGTTGCGTATGCTTGGAAGACGGTGCTTCCGCGGTGCACTGGCGGATCCGGCGCTGCGTCCAGCAAGACCCGGTCCCGGAGGCGAGCCCACTGAATTGGCTCGCCCAGCGAAACCATCCGCAGATTTGCGTAGCAGTTGGTCTGAAATGGCAGGATTTTTACTAGCGGTCATGTCACCGAGAGTTTCTTCGTCTTCGGTGGTCATTTTGAGAGTATTCATGGACCGACTACCACGACGTGGGATTGAAGTTCTGGATCTGTCGGGAACGAGATAATCCTCTACATCTAGTGACTGGAATGCATGCAAACTGAGCAATTGTGCTCTTGCGGGAGGTTTTCTTAAACCCCGAAATCCAGTTCGGCTGCTTAACAGAAGCGACGGTGGTTGTTGAAAGCCAATTCCGGTTAAAGGCTGGTCAATACTCGCACTGGGAGAGTAGAGATAATCGGTGGATGAAGGAGAGACGGTTGTGGATCGCGAGTAGGAATGCCTGGTTTGTGTGGGCAAAGTAGTTTGAAAGTATAGCGCAGATAGCTCTGATTGATGGGCACGTGCCGGAGTTGTTGTGGTGTTGGTGGTGTTTGCGGTTGCGGTTGTGGTTGCGGTTGCGGTTGTGAAGTTCACAGTCGAGGGTTCAGGTACACTGCTATTTGTGGCTTTGCATTGCTCCAAAAGGTTCGTTGATGAGGACTCGGAGTCTGGAAGAGAAAACATGTCTATGGATGAGGTGGACAAATAACACTGCGGTGGCGTGAAGTATGGCAGTGAATTTGCCGAAAGTGGGTGATAAGGAGACTCGGAGCCGCTCTCAAAGGAGCACTGTTGAGAATTATTATAAACCACAGAGATTTTCAAATCATTGATTTTCCTATTGCTTCCACCCCAGGTGGTGCTTTTCGCCGGGGATGTCAACATGACTGTTGTATGACTAAACTTTAATCTCGTGATTACGTAAACTAAAAGACATTAAGTCAATTTAAAATGTTATCAAGAAAACAGATTATATTGATTGGTGTTGTTCAAAATAAAAAGGAAGGAAGTATGTTTGAAGAATATCAGGTGAATTAAATGACAAAAGCCGTTTCGATTACGCTCGACTAATTTTGCAGATGCCCAATAGCTAATGCTGGATAGCGTGATGTTATTTGCAGTCAGTCTGAACAGCTATTACTAGTGTAAAAAGCAACGCATTTTCCAGCAGGATTAAAGTGCACGAAAATGATTTACTTTGATGTGTAGTACCTAAGAGTCAACTCAGCATTGTCATAGTGCCAGTAGAAAATAATTGAAAGAATATTTGTAATTATCGAAACGGTAAAGACACTAGTAGATTAAAACAAGCAGAAAAACATTAAAGGTTATTAATTGTTTAATAATATGAAGTAGATTGATAAAAAAAGTAGCCGAAATAACAAAAAGACACTGAATTTGCATTTCGTTCTTAGCTGCTTAGCAATACAACGATTTGAGCAATATTTTTTATTTAATTGATTCGAAGTTTGTTGTGTAACCAAATTGTAGACATTATTTGCAATCCGATAGATGTCAAAGAATACGAAACCGGACAATATATTGTGACTTCACACAAAAGATCTGGCCTCGATTCTGAATTTTATTATGTTGATTAAAGTGTAGACATATTTAAAAAAGGAGATAACTATGTATATTCGTAATATTACGAGTAAACTGGCGCTATGAACGTGTACTACAATGAAATGTGCATTTTTGTTATTCTGTCTTACCGACCAAACTACAACAGGCATAATACGAACCGTAATTCACGCCAAAAAGCAGTGCCTAGGCGCAATGAATCCTATTAAAAGAAAAAAAGAAGCCCGGGAGAAAATCAGACTCGTCTTTTTACATTAGTTAGTTATATACATAACTTGCCCGTTTTTTATACACACACGTACAGGCTTTTGTGTTTAAGAGATATTATCTGAACAAATCTACCTAATACCTACTGACATACATACTTGGTAATCTGGTAGGATAAATACACAAGTAATACATTGAATGCTGAACAGTGAGTATAGTGTAAGACTGTTCCGGAGATCGACAGAGTTCTATTCACCAAAAAATATATTTTTCAAGGTAATGTGACGCTCTATTTCCTCTTCATAGTACAGTCTATTAATTTATTCCTAACATTCTATAAGATATCAAAACTTAAATTTTTGCTGAACAACTCTTCTGATTAGAAGTTATCCTACTTCCAGCAAAATCATATCGTATTTTACCTCTATTTACATAGATTCATATATTATCGGATATTAACCCTAATTACATAGATAACAAGTATGTTATCGGATATTAACCCTAATTACATAGATAACAAGTATGTTATCGTATATTAACCCTAATTACATAGATAACATATTTATTATCGATTATTAACCCTAATTACATAGATAACATGTATGTTATCGGATATTAACTCTGCTAAAAATCACCAGGTTACGATAGGTCACATATCTATAACCGGAAATATGGCAAACAATCTACAATTTGGCACTTGGAACATCGGAACGATGCAATGTGATGAAAAACTTGAAAATATTCACGAAAAAATGAAAAAAAACAAAATCAACTTATTTGGACTCAGCGAAACCTGATGGATAGGCAAAACGAATTCAACAGCCCCGAATTCAGAATTATCTTCTCAGGCGGCAAGCAAGCAATAAAGAGGAGTAACAATCATCATCATCAACAGATACCACGCTGGAAGTGTCATTGAAACAGTCCAGAAAAGTGACAGATTTTTCATGCTCACAATTGAAGCAAATCCAACGAACATAACCATTATACAAGTATACATATGTATATACAGTAGAACAAATTTTTTACTGCAGCAAACAAACAAAATTAAAAAATAATACATTTAAATCTGAAGCCTTCAACAGCACTAACATCATAAAAAAGAATATAATCCAACCAAAAGATATGCAAAATGATATGGCTTCAACATAAAAACAGCATCTTTTGGAGATGAAATTTAAAAAAATACGTACTCATGGGCACCTTGTTTTACACCCAAGCACAACATCACAACACAAAGATGACGAAATTGAAAAAATGGACGATCAGATAGAAGATCTTATACGTGATACTAAAGGAAATGATAACTTAATTCTAATGGGAGACTGGAATGCAGTCGTTGGAGAAGGACGAACCGGCAAAGAAATCGGAGACTTTGGATTAGGTACAAGAAACACAAGAGGACAACGACTCGTGGATTTCTGCAAACAAAATCAATTTGTATTGCCAAATATAATTTTCTAACAAGGTAAAAGAAGAAAACACACAAAGTAAAAGCCCTAGAGCCATTTCATGATATCAAATTGACTATATCGGAGTCCGACAAAGCTACAAAAATGGCGTAAAGAAATCATGCAGCTCCTGAAGCTGACATCAATACTGATCACAACTTAATAACCATAATAGACAAATTTTAAGTTTAAGAAGAAAAACCCAAGAAAACCACGCAAGAAATTTAAAATTTAAATAACATTATCAGTGAACAATTTACCACTCAAGTAGACAAACACCTGGCAACAAGAAGTCAAGATAACTTGAACGACAACTGGAATACAGTGAAACAAACGATATTAGAAATAGAAAAAACAACCATTAGATACTAAAAGAAGATGTACCGAAAACAACCATGAATAACGGATGGGATGTTTGCTAAAATGGCGGAACGTAGAAAATTGAAGAACATCAATACTACAGAAGACTAAATAATGAGCTGAGAAGAGAAACACATGATGCACGTGATAATTGGTGGCAAGAAACATGCCAGAACATTCAGGACACATAAATTAAAGGAAAATGGACTTAGTGTATCATAAAATCAAAGAATATAGAGAAATTAAGATGCCATTAGAAAAAGGATACATTATTCAAAACAAGTATGGAATGTTACTCACAAATGAAACGGAAATTAGAAAACATTTATAATCTATTCAACAAGACAGAGAAACCAGACAAAGAAGAACTACAATTAGAAAATGAGGAACAAATAATTATCAATATCGCCAAAAGCCACCAATCCTACGCAGCGAGATAGAAGCCATCCAATTTATGAAATGAATAAAAGCGAAGGAGCGGATAAATAGCGGATAGAGGCACTTGGACCAACTGCATTCAACGGCTTACCGAAATTTGCAATGACATGTACAACGCAGGAATACGACCAAATGATTTATACAATGTTCAGATCGTAGAACAATCGATTGTTCTATGGTCTGAACATTCAGTTGCATTAGGTCTCTTCTTTAATTGTATTGTAATTGATTTGTAGAAATCACTCGGTCGTGTTCAGCTAATATCGCATGCGTAGAAAATATTGCTAAGGATTCTTACCAACCGATTGGGAGCAAAAGCCAACAATTACATGGGAAAGACACCATTTTGATTTAAAAGTGGATGTGGAACCAGGGAAGCCATAGGAATAATCATAGAAAGTATCATCGAACACAAAAAAAGACCTACATATATATAGGCTGCGGGCAGAATCATGGAGTAATAAATAATAATTATGTGGGCTAAATAATTAAAAACACCATTTAAGTTTTGAGACTGACCATCTATGGCTAAATTCTATAGCTATTTCATTCCATAATTTTATGCTCACAGTCTCCGATTTAGTCATAACAGATGAAAAATTCTTTTGTTGAAAACTAAACCCTTCAAATAAAATTGTCAGCTGGATGAATGCAGAATATGTGCAATTATGCCTGAGAATATGCCGGTTCAGCATGATAATGCATGACCACATGTATCATCGCAACTGGGTCGCCAATATATTCAACAGAAAAATAAACGTTTACTTAAGCACCCACCGTATAGTCCAGATACAAATTTGTGCGATAGATATGTATTTCCGAGATTGGAGGTGAAAGAAAAACGTTTCATTTGAGTCAAGATGTTACAGATTTCCTCAATGTTGAATTGCCTAATTTCACAAGAAATGGAATGCACAGAACCCTCAAGAACCAATGACATATTTAGAAAAAGTTGTTGATTACAAAAAAAACTATTGTGAGTGATTCTGTATTAATTACTTATCCAATGATTGTCATTAAACTTTGTTTCTAAAATGTATAATGGTTTTTCCATGAACGATCGCTTTTAATGATCCAGCTTATATGCTTCATTGACTTTGGAAAGGCATTTGGTAAAGTTAATTGGAAAATACTCATGGAAACACTTAAAAGAATAGGGATTGACTGGAAAGATCAAATATTTATTCAATACCTCTACATCAATCAAACGGCAAACGTAAAAATTGAAATTAATACATCAGATCCAACGGGATAGCACAAGAAGTAATGCTAGGAGGTCTGTTATCACCACTACTATTCTCAATCTATACCGAACGCATTCGACAACGTCAAAGAGGTGGCGAGTTAATACAAGAAGTACAATTTGCGGATGATCAAGGACGATAGCAGACACTGAACAGGGACTACAGCAACTCATAAATAAACTCAACGATAATGCTAAAAAAATTCAATATGAGGATCAACTTAAAGAAGACAAAGGTAACATTACTTTGAATGGCCAACAAGTAGAACAAGTTAAAAAATTTAAATATTTGGGAGGATTATGTAATTACATCAGACGGAAAACGTCAAGAAGAAATTAGAACTAGAATAGCAAAGCAAAGACAGAATTTACAAAAAGAAGAGAACTAATAAGAATCAGAGATGTGGGCACTACCTGAAAGTGATAAGAAGAAACTCGAAGCATTGAAATGTGAATATGGAGAAGAATGCAGAAAATATCGTAACAAGACAAGAAGATAAATTAGGAAACCTTAGCGGATATCAATGCAAGAAGGAACCTATTAAATACAATTAACAAGTGCTTATTTAGCCTCTTACAATTTGAACAATAGAGTGAATAACTAGAGTGACTAAAGTGACGGTAGGGTACTCATAAAACTGGTTAAAACTCACCGCTGAGAGTCCCAAGTGCTGCACCATATTTCTTCTTATTATTTTGCATTTCAACAACTTTACATTTTTCATTTCTGACTGGACTGTTTCATGGATTTCGATTTTTGGATTTACTAAATAGTACTTTCAATAGCTTCTGTTTATCTTATCCTGCTTCAGCTTGGGTGTAGAACAAGATGCACACGATTACCTAGTTCTGATTTGATCTTGAAGGGATGTTGTTTTTATGTTGAGCCATATTTATATTTTTTGCACATTTTTTGGTTGGATTACATTCATTGCTATGATGTTAGTACTGTCAAAGGCTTGACTGATATTATTTTTTATTTCTTATTTTGAATGTTTGCTGCAGGAAACATTTTATTCTACATATTATATAGATAACATGTGTAATATCGGATATTAACCCTGCTTACATCGATGCATGCAATATCTGATATTACCCTTACCATAGATATCGGATATTAACCTTGCATACAACTTAATCCTCTACTGCGGATATAGAGGCCTGAGGCCTCGGTCATAGTATTTTGTCTAATATCTGTAAGAAAGCAAGAGGGATTATGCAGATTACCTGATATGTTTGTGTTTCAATATCTGAAAAAATATTTTATCCTCTCAAATAATCATCTTTTGATATACATAATGCAAATTTATCAGAATAGTATAACAAAAATTAGAACCGAGGCCAGAGGCCTCTCTATCCACAAATTATGTGATTATTTTCAGTCCGCCGTAGAAGCGTTAAAGCCATAATAATTAGCCATATCACATGATAAAATTTAACAATTTCATTTGAGAATATAAATGGATCAATTAATCAACTCTAAAATCATTGATTGAATAGAAAGCCATCTCTCTACAAAAGTCATAAAATAGAAACTAAAATGTTGCACATCAACCATTATAGACAAAGAAGAAAATAACAATTCTTGGTCAGTTTTTCGCTTTGCAATGTTATTCTAGATCGAATCTAAATGCTTTCTACTTGACCATTATTTTGTTAATAAAATTTCAAGTAAATTATGTAGCTATTTTGTAGATACTCCAATTAAATAAACACTTCCCATTAATAATTTATAGAGGACGTTATCGACCATGTCGGGCTAATAACAAACACCAATAATCTAGAACTACACTAGAATGCAATAAATGATAGATTAACATAAAATTCCTTCTGTATTTAAACAAAATCCTTCTATCCTATGAAAATTAAAGTTCATAACTTGGCCTTAATTGACCTATAGTCAGGAAACTTTAATTAATTATTTAAATTTTACATAGGTATAAAACATCTAATTGCAATTACATTTTTTTTTATTTTACAGACATATGTAATAGTTATTTACACAACGAGTGCAAGATATGTCCCTTTATTGCATTCTTCGAGATTAACATGTCATATGCACGAGCCCGTATAGGACAATTTAATGTGGCAGAGTTTTATTACCGACGTACATATATGCCAATTAATTATTTACGGAATTTAAAAAAAAGAAATTAAAGCCTTTCTGGTATTGTATAATAATTAGGTTTGAGTGAAATTAATGCCTTAATTCATTTAAACTGAATTAATATAGTTTTTGATGTACCTACGTAAAATATGTTAGATGAAATTATCCATCTTTTGATTTAAAATGATTTAGAAAGTTGTTGTCATCTAATCATTTAATATTTGGTGTAAGTAGTGTCAAAAAACCTAATAAATAATAACACAATTCATAACTAAACCACGAACTATGTATGTTGAATGAGTTTCAGTTTGATTTGCTTATATCATAATGTAATACATATTAAGATTGTCAAATATGTAGAAAGTCGGAAACCTTTTGCAACATTTTAAAATATCGTCAATATTCGTTTTCTTCGTTATCATAAAAATTTACATTTTGTTTTTAGAATCATAAAGAAATATTTTGAATATGGTATGCATTTCATTTTTTAAACTAAATAGAGCAATACATTTTAGATTTTAGCACACATTTCTATATTATGTATGTAGGTATAGTCTAATTTGTGAATCTTACTTTGAATTATTCCATACATTCTACTCTATGGTCTATTCTATGCATGGCATTCTCTATGGTATTCTATGCATTTTACTCTCCACTTTATTCTGACTAATGTCAAAATTAATTTCTGTCCAGAAATCAGAATTGGCTTTTCCAAAAAATACGAAAACAGACTGATTTTTATAAGAGTTAATTACAATTATTTTCAACCACGATATTTTTCTAGCTAACAACAAAATGTCTGCTAAAGTTTGTAGCATCAAAAAGTATCCTCAACAGCAACTTAGGTAGATTATATCATTAGAAGACTCACATTTGATTAATTCAAACTACTCAATTTGACATTCGTTTTTCGGTCTAGTTAGTTTGTCCGTATAAATGTATCTGTCTAGTTCAATTAACAAAAATTGTTGGTTGTATTTTGAACTTTCTTGTTTCCATTATTATTTTATGATAGATATCATATGAAAACGGTATTACAAATCACTTCAAAATACATTTTTGTGTTCAAAAAGTTTTCGAAATGTTAAATGACTTCAAAATACTATACAAAACTAGAAATGTGTAGTATGTAGCCCTTCAGTTTGGTCATCACTCTGGGAAAAAGTATTTTTGTATTCTTTTGTTGTAGAAGTTCCTGTGGTGTTGACCTCCTTTTATGGATATGTGTATTAACATGTTCTGAAATATTTTTCCAAAATTAAAACCAATTTTATCTCTACAGCAAAATATGTTAAAATTTACAGATAAATAGGTATGCAATATAATATATCATGAGGTTAGATAATCTAACAAATCAATTTAATCCGCCTAAATTTAGAACGTTAGCAAATTTAATAGCCAAAAGTATACTGAATATGTTTTATTTTATTTTAGTTTTTACTGTTATATACAACAGTAAGTAAAACTGCATACAAATAGGATTTTATCTAAGACAATTATAGCCACTAATTTTTATTGAAAGAGAAATGGCCAGAAATGTGAACGTACCAATCATTGTTTATTTCTAAAATATTTAGCATTGACATTAGACCACGAGCTCGCCCACCAACATCGATGTCTATAACTGATATTTATAAAGCCAAATGTTGGAGATTTAATGTCTATAAACAACCTACGTTCAACGTCAAGGCTGAATTGGCAGAGAACTAAGTCCCAAATCTGGAGACCACTGGCCGGTAAATATCTAATTGAGAACCTCCTAACAACACGAAATGAATTTAAAAGAATAAACATACATAATTCATAAACATCAATATTATTAGGACATCCATCGGAAGCACTAGAAATGTGGATTTTGGAGAAGAATGCAACCCATTACATGGAAAGACTTGAAGACAAATCAAGAAATACTCCAACAAATCAAAGAAAAACGAAGCATGTTGGAAACAATAATTATAAGAAAGAAGAATTGGATTGTACATATAATACGTGGAGAAGGAATGGTCAAAGCA
>JAUYWI010066820.1:0-14951 GCA_034780595.1 Parotoplana pacifica
GGCCTACATTTTGCTGAGAGCCGTAGATGCAGCTGGCAATAAGGCCACGTGGTCGAGGCCAATGCCCTTCACCTTCGAGGCGCTTAGCTTTGTTGCTAAAAACAAAAGGAGAGATCATCACAAGGCAAAAGTTGCTGCGGGAGTCTTGGTTTCTGGCATTGTCACTGTGTCCATAATAGTTGGATTGGCATATGCGATTTACATTAAATCCAGAAGTGGTAAATATTATCTAGCTGAGACGCATAGAAACAAGTATGCCGCAGAAAATCTAATTTTATAATCCCCATGCTACCAGAAACAACAACATTTGTTTTGCTCTAAACATATTTTGTTGATTTATCTTCCAATGAAACAAAACTGAGAAAACTAATCAAAATTTATTTAGCATAGAACGTATGACGTCATTAAACAATATTGTCAATGACTTTTTCCAAATTTCAGCACATTCGATAGATACTTCGTCACTTTTACCTTCAAATGTATACTTTAAACAAACTATTTTTTAAATACAATTAATTAAATTATTTTTGTTACTGCCCTGGTTCTTTGGCGTCTGTATAAAAAAAGGCACTGACCCCCCACATAAACTGTCATCAACTATTTGTACTATCTATCCGTGTTCCATCTTATTAGTCACTTAAAGAACGGACTGTTTCAATTGCTCCAATTCTTGGGCATTTCGATGAACTTACATCAGCTATTGAGTTCAACGTATTTATAAAGAAAATTTCGTTTGCGGTTAAAGTAAAATGGAAAGTTTTTTTTCTTTTTCACAAAATAAATTTTTAAATGTTAAAAATTCATTCCGAAATAATCCAGGTTTTTTTATTTCGTAAATATTTAATCAGTTCATAAAATATAAACACAAAAAGTGCACATAGGATGCATAGGAGAGATTGATTGTTTTTTAAATATTAATAGGTATGACGTCATCCAGGTCCAAAATTTATATTTTGCCCAATTAACTTAAAATTTGATGTGTCAACTAGGCATACAATAACCAAAATATTGATTATCGATTTTTGCTCTACAAAAAATAATTTTGTGTTAAAAACTATTGAATCTCCATTTTATCCCCAAAAATTAAAAATTCAATTATTAATTCTGATTATATTTATAGATTTGTGCTCGTGAACATATACACCAACTTAGAAATGTCAATCGGGCAAACGTTTATATGTTGGACCTGATGACGTCATCGGCCCCTAGCTTGCCCCCGATTGATTCTTTTCAAAAAAAATTGTTTCAAGGTACCTTCACTATCAAATAAAGTGTATATTTTTTTACGAAATGATCTTTATATTAAAAAAAGCATTTTCCTTGTGGGGTACCCTGTAATAGAGGAATATCGATCTGCAGTAATTACAAGTATTCATCATCATCATCATGGCTAATTTTATATATGAATTTTTATATGTATTTATGTATGTATATTTTTTGTCAATATTAAAATATATGGACGCCTCAATCTTTTAGTAGAGTTTAATTGTATGCCATAAACTTTTGCCTCCAACTTCTAATTTTGAATCTTAATGATTTTCATTAAAAAATAGTTACTGTTTTATTATACCAATATCATTAATCATCATCGTCAATAACTATTAAATTATATTTATTATCATCATCATTATCATTATTATTGTTATTATTATTATTAATTTAAATGTTTAGAAACACTAAATGTGTCTGTTTGGTTATAAAACAGAAGCTTGCTTATGAAATAGTATTGTCATGCAACCCCTGGCCGATGTTCATAAAAGCAAAGTCATTTCGATTACTCGATTGCACATACCTACATACGGATATTGCACTTCTTGGCACCAGATTCAACCGTTGAATAATAAATATTTTGAAAATGTACCTTAGATTTAAACAACACTTCAATTCAAGTGTCAAAAATGCATGGAAATATTACATTTTCTTAAATTTCATTAAAGCGAGAGTCTTACAATTGACACACTGATGTTTTTGTTCACAAAGATAAGAGTTGATGTCTATGGTTTGCCATATATTAGATGATATGTCTTGCTCTTTTGCCATTTCTACGTAAAAAAAGGTGACAGTACTATTTGATCAAGTTCTCAAAGAATAATTTCCTCTAAAGTGGTTGTGTTTCATATTTCAAGTGATCAAATTTTGTACCATTATTTTATCATGGATTTCAAATATATTACTTTTATTAAAACTGTTTGTTTTTTCTTGACATATTCCACCCAACGGTCACTATCAAGAAGCCGTCATTTTTAAAAATTCTATGGCCAATTTTACGAATGAATGTTAACTTGTCATATTGAAATAGTCGTATTCAAAAAGTGGTAATATTCAATGTAAACGTACCAAATTTAAGCCTGACAATGTAAATAGATTTACGAAACTAGTCGCTCTTTTTATGATTAAACATGGTTCTTTAAATACTTTCTTCTTGTTTATTTTTCTCCTTAAATTACGTTTCTATATCTTTAAATGCTTCTTTTAATGTCGTATGGATACCTTTTATCTCTTCGATGATTTTTTTGGAGTGCTTGCTGTGATGGAACTATCTCACTTTTGACCTTAGATAAGCACAAAAACAGAAATCGTAGGGAGCTGGCCATGATTTTCTTTACAAATATAAACAATAAAATTAAAAAAGTAAATACATCCACCGGAAAGCACAAATTTTGGAAGTAAGACGTCCTTTTCAAGTGTAAAAATGTTTACAGTGAAGATAGCTAAGTTAGTTCTATATGATAGATTAGAATTGAAAAGCTTAATAATAAATAAGGAAGTATGTGCAGTTCAAAAATATTAGTAGGGTGTACTATTGATAAATGAGTTAGCGTAAGATAGACTGACGACTTAAATGATGAAATTGAAATATGGAAGTAGCACAGATAATCTAAGTTAAATTTAATTTAAAAAGTATGAGACCTCTTCTTTGCTATTAATGGTAGTTTTTTATGTCTAATAATGATTCTATCTTTTATGCGTAGGTTAATAATGTCGGGGGCTGAGCTAATGATTGTTTTGGTGAACTGGGCGTTGTTGCATTGTAACCTGTGTTGGAATACAGAGCTCCCTGATTGTTTGAAGTGTTCACCATTACGGTTGTCTAAGGATCTACTGGAGCTTCCTACATAATAGGCTTGGCATTCCTGACATTTGAGTTAGTAAACAGTCAATTTCTTGTAGCATAGCTTATTTTCATTGACGGGACATCTTGTTAAAGTGCAGGAGTCGTTTCGTTGCGAGCTCGGAGGGCTTGTATGAGAGTACATGGCTTGTGGTAGAGCCTTACTGGAGATTGTGTTCTTTGAACATCGCCTTGGTCTTTTTGTAGGTTTTGTCGCCTAACAATTGTAGTTCAAGATAGAAAAGTGTCTTCTCGTTTTGTGAGCTCTGTAGCGGTCTTCGGGTTTGGTGTACAGTGTTCACCACGACTCAATGGGGATATTCGTGGTTAGTAAGGGTGTCGCTGAAATTATTGAGATGTATGCGCCTGTCTGTTTTATTGGAGCATCGGGCTGTTATTCTTTAGACTTCGTTGTGAATGATGTTTTGATTTTGGTTGGATATGGCTGATCGGAAATGTGGGAACAGATTTTTCTTGGCTTTCTTCTTGTAAAAGTTAAAAGTCTGTCTCCCGTTTTCGGCGTTTACAGTGATTGTGAAATCCAGGAGGCTGATCGAGTTGTTCTGGTCTAGGTGCTCTATCCCGAATTTTATATTGTCGTTCGTTTGGTTAAACGTGATGAAAATTAATTCAGCCTCTTTCTTATTGGTAGTGATCATGCAGATGTCATCTACGTACCTCTTGTAGATGCCTAAGTTGAGGTTTTGACGGAGAACCGATTGTTCCAGTGAGTGAGTGTTCATGAAGAGGATGGCGACAATCGACAATGCCCATGGCTAAGCTTTCTGATGAATTTTATTTTATTTTTTATTATTTAAATGCTATATTATTCAATAATAAAAATACTTTTGGTTGTAGCAATATAACGTTTTCTCTTAACTAGATTTTCAGAGGCAAACACTATTGGAAATATTTTTATCTTTAAGTTCTTTAAATAATCAAAACAAAATTATTAATAACAAAAAGTTTAATTATTTATTTACTTGCTTACTTATTATTTACTTAAATTTAACCCTTGGTCGTCGGAAATTTTAAAAGTTACGTAAGCGACGGAAATGGGTACAGGTGTACCCGCAGAATTTGGGATCATCTGCGGCGCGGGTTTCTCGTGTCTCAATGTCATCAAATGTTAGATAACGTGATAACATTTTGAATCTTTGTCTGCTCATACAACACACTACCCAAGGCAAATAGTGAACTGCATCATCCTTCTCACTCCAAATGTTATCTATCTCTATATCTTTCTTCTTCGTCACACCCAACATTATTATTATTATTCCAATGTAACCATGAATTTTATCAATAGTGACATCTGTCAATGTATTTGCATGTTCACGAAGTTCATCATCCATGACTTTATATGGTCGTTTATTGGTATACTCAGCAATTTTTCTAACAGCAGCTTCGTCAAATAAATGCTCGAACTAGTCCGTTTTGTTTATTTTTTATTATACACTGAACATTATAAAATGCTGTGGGTACAGGTGTACCCATTTCCGCCGACCAGGGGTTAATAGCTTCTTCAACTTCACATTATAATACTGATGGTCCTCTTAAGTCTTCATTGACAGTTTCTAGTGCTTCTAGTTCAAGATCGTTTTGGGTAGGTTTATTTATTTTGTTGTAGAGTTCTTCTTTGTATGTCTTCCACCGATTCAATATATCAACCTTTTTTTGTTAGGAGAATTCCATTTTTGTCCTTTATTTCAGTTTTTCTTTCATGCATTTAATTTCTTCTGTTAATTATCGTATTTTTGCATTAGGTCGCTTTGTCTCTTTTTATCCATATCGTTAATATTATTGCATATTTCTTGAGACCATTCTGCTCTTGCTATATGTGTCTCCCTTTTAAGATCATTACGTAGTATTTTGTAGTTTTTTCTCCGTTTTCGTTGTGATTTCCAATTGCGTCTTTCTTGTATTTACGATTTTTCTGATGTATCCTATATTGGTTTCAGCAGGTGTTCGTATTATTGCTTTCAGTTGTTGGTTCCATTTATTGTTCACATTTTCCTGATTGATATTCTTATCTGTTCTTCAATTTGATTTGCGTAGTCAGTATTTATGCGATCATTTTTCAATTTTTCCAAGTCCCAATTTTTCTTCGTTCTATTCTTTTTTCAATTTTCTAGAATTTCAGATTTGTTTTTGATCATGACAAGGTTGTGATCGCTCTCACAGTCCGCTCCTGGATAGCTGTATGCTTTTCTCTCTCACTGCAATGTAGTGAAATTGACATCGAAATCTATCTCCTGGACTTTTCCATGTGTACTGTTTCCTTTTGTGCAGTCCAAATACGGTGTTTCTGATAACTAGTTTGTGTAGTCTGCAGTAATCTACGAATTGTTGTACTCTTGTGTTTCTCGTTCCCAATCCAAAGTTTCCTACTTCTTTATCGTCGTTTCCTTCTCTAACAGTTGCATTCCAATCTCCCATCAATACAAGATTATCGTTTCCCTTTGTTTTTTGAATGTCTTCATTTCTTCGTGTACTAGCAATTACATTACAATATGATTTAAACTGAGTTTATATACACTGCAGAGCAAGGCAAACAACTTTAGTTAATTGAGTTGTAGTACTATTAGCAGCACCACTGATAGATCTAGACTTGTGAATCTTAGCAGTCCAATATTAGGAATGTTAGCAAACTGTATCTAAATAGGTGATTGAGTTTTTGATATATGGTCTTTCAAGGGCTAGTTTATGTGCTACTAATAGACCTCAATTCATACTTACATAGTAGCAACTTACATACGTTGCTACTAATAAATGCTTATTTTAGCATATATTGAACTGATTGGAGTCACTTTCTGTCTTTGAGTACCACTCAAATAGCTTTATACTAGCGCTTAGAACAACTTTGGGCCAATTTGTCTCCTTCCAGTACAATACGAAAACTTAGCAACCTAATATAATGCTAACAAAAGGATACAAAATTGTTTTTAGAATGTACAGGGTGTCCCATAAATCCCATATATTTTTAAACTGTCCAATTTCATATATCATACTTCCATGAGGATTTTTTTGCTGAAGTTGGTAGGTACACATATACCTTGGAAATTGACACAAAACAAAAAATCAATATGAGGTTCAAGCAAGGGGCTAATAACGACATCAGGTCTTATAATTACTTACAGTTTACCCAAGAAACTTCAATTTGGTCCACTAGGCATTTTATGATACAAATCCATAAATTTATTTTGGTGATATATTGTTGAGTTTGCCCCCCTCCACCCAAAAATCTAGTTTTGCCTTTAAAATATTGTCCAAAAAATAATATCTTGGAAAAATACTTTTAGATTTGTTCTACTGAGCGCCTAGTGGATCTATGGACATACGAAATTCAAAATCAATTGGAGAAACTTTAATTTTAGGCCTGATGATGTCATTGGCCCCCTTATTGATTTTTTTAAAGCAATGTTGTTTGTTTTTGTTAAGAATCTTTCCAAATTTTAGCTCAAACCATCTACAGAAAGTATGAAAATCAAAAGTGGTAGTAGCTTCTTTAAAAATGGAAGAGGTTTGGGACACCCCCTGTAAATATGAGACATTTGTTTAGTCAAACATTGGTGTCAAAGATATATTAGCTACAACTTTAAAATACATTCTATGGAAAAAAATCATTTTATGTCTAAAATCCAATAGATGCTTCTTTAAGTGCATTTCAAGAACTTCCTATTTTTATACTACCAAATGCCCACCGTTCTCATATGGAAAGATCATAGAAACGCTATTACCGTAGTTGGTTTATTATAATAATGTTATTATTTTTGTGGTAACTAGGACAAGGGAACTGATGGCCAAATGGAAAATATCCTAGCTGTAAATACATTCTACAAATTACAAAAATAAAAAATACAGTTTTTTAAATCTAGATTTATTAAATTTCGTCCTTTAACAAATAGAGTTCAGTAAAGTATTTTAAAAGTTGTTTCCCATATGGGAGCAGTGGGCATTAAAAGGTTAAGAAGTCCTGTATTGCCATAAGTTTAGAAATTCACTCTAAAAAGTTTATATTTCCATGGGTTGACAAATAGGTACATAAATATGTGTAAATATAATAATTTGGGGGCCCCCTTTTAATTTAAATTCCAAAAAATGTGTTTAAGAGTAATAATAAAAAACAGATATACTTTGATAAAAATATACTACTTATCTATATTACACACAAATGATGGCCCAGGACAGCTGTTTCGGCTTTGTTGGGCCTCCTCATTACAAAAGAATGTAAATTAAAAATGTGTTTAGCACAAATCCTAAAATAAGTGAAATCATAAAAAAATGTTTCTGGTTTTAAAACAAAGATGTTTTAAAATATTAGAGCTAACAAAGTCAATAAATGTCTGAAAATAAATAATATAAATTTGAATTCTCAAGTATCAAACTCTATTGAAAAAGAAAGAAATTATGGACATCTAACACAAATATTTTCCACAAATAACAATTATAAAATTTCGACGTGTTAATTTCTAATATTTTAAAATATTTTCTATCAAAAACACAATAACACAGTAAGAGCTATTATTCAAAAATGATTTCATTATTTTAAGGTTTGAGTTAACAAACTTTTTGTTTTTTTAAATATTAATTTCTTGCGTACAGCTTTTTGAGTTCGACTAAATTACAAAATACTTTTGCTATGTCCTCATTTGTAAGGTATCTTTCGAATATAAGTTCTATTTCAGGGGGCAAATCACATGATTTTAGGGGGGTTAGACACCTCAAATATTTTAACACCGAAAACTCCTTGTTACACTAGATTTTAAATTTCATGCAAATTGGTTTAGTGCTATACCTTCGGGGGATGTATTTTTGCTTGGTACGAAAAATAATTACCCTCCAGTCAAAAAACTAGGAAAAATGACATCCCTGGTAAATTTCTGATTTGGCATACATGTACCTAAATGGATGCCACGACCCTTTGATGACGTCATCAGAGGCCATACTGGTATTATACAAAAATGAAAATAGCTTGAAAACAAAACATTTTAAAGTTATATAATGTATTACGAACCAATAAAGTTGTAACATCTGTCTATTGAATAATGTAATTTTCAAGGTCATATAATTACATCATCAACTATCTTTAGAGCAAAAATTTAAACAAATCACTTGTTTTTCTAAACAAATACTTTTATTATCGCCATAATTAGAAAATAAAGTTACAAATTATACTTCATATACATTCTCTAGAATGCTATTAGGTAACAACTATTATTATATCAACAATCAGACCATGTAAAATAAATATAAACAAAACTTAAAAACGAAGCATTTTAAAGCTATGCAATATATGTAGGTATTACCAACTAGCTTTTTTATTAATAATTTTAGAGTAACATTACACCAAAAGAGATACGCAATTTATTAAATATATTTAACAAAAGTTTATTTCCAAGTCATCTGATGACGTCATAGTTTATTTGGTTGTCAAAATGAAGACAATTTTAGGAAATCCGATTTGGACAAAATAGAAGCATATTGTTGTAAATGTATTTTAAAAGTTGCAGATATACACCTTATGCATTTATTAAACGAATATCTTAGTGATGACGTCATTGGCTCTATGGTTGCCAAACATAGGAAAAGTTTCAATTTTGCCTCTGCGAGCCACTCAATGTCGAAAAACAAAGTCACAAATTTCTAAAAAATGTTTTTCAAATTGTGTCTTTATCTACAACACATTTGACGGGGGGTATGGAGGCTCCGGTAATAATCTGTTTACAAATAGCCTATTAACTTCTGCTAAACATTTTTTATGCTTTACTTGTATTCGTTTTGGTGCTTTGGTTATTCAAACCATTTCTTTTAAAACATAGTTTTTTACTTTTTCTTGTTGTCTTATAAAATTAGAAACTATGTATTTTCTTAAATCATCATTTCAAATATGTTACATTGATTTATTCAAACTATATACTTTTCAAATATATAGTGCACCGTCAATAATTAAAATGTTAAAAACTGGACACCAAGACGATGTCTACTGCTATCAACTCTGTGATTCAGCCTGTTTCTGTACACCAATACCATAGTTGCCACACAATTTTGGATCGTAATATTGATGCAACCAAAATAAAAATTAATGCTATTTTATAAAACTGGTTGTCAAATTTTTACGCCATTTCTTAACAATTGACGTCGCCTACATAATTTTCATTTTGCTAACATATTTCGTACGATATATACACAAAGTTTCTTGCTTTATCGTCAAGATAGGTAGTTCAATACCAGTTGACAATGCGTTGAAGTTGAAAACCAACAATTGTGTTTTAATGAGCCTTTACTGGTTATAGAATACTAAAATATGCACTATTTAACCTGCATTATTGGGTTTATGCGTACTTATGGGTACTGACTTAGAGTGATGTTATAAGGTCCTGCAAAAAGTAGAAAACGTTTTATTTAATGGTAGTTGATATCAAATTTGAAAACAGTCCAACGAACAATAACAAGAGTGTATATAACACGATAAAAAGTGATTCTTGCCATGAGAAGATTATAGGTAATCACCCCCGGCAGCAATACTTGTCTCTAAATCTTGCCTCAATACTGCAAATGCGACATTTTTTGCAAGACCCTCTATAAGTATTTTAAAAAATTACCCTGGTACCTACGTTCACGGGACATGGGTTTCCATAAACAATACAATTAGGACGATGAAGATAGCTCAGAAGATGTTCGTGTAAGACTTGGAAGAATGGCGAAAGAGAAGTGCCATCAGTATCAGTTAACACCCATTTGGAAAGATACTGGTACACGCAACTCTGTGAAATTGGTAAAATTGGTGAAAACACTGGTATGAACAATTGCTAGTATGGAGCAAAAGCCTGGACGCCAAAAGAAGAAAGGTGCGGAAAGAATCGAAGCGGTTGGGATGTACTTTTACAGAAAAATGATAAGGTTGAGCTGGACTGAAAGAAGTACCAATCAAAATATCTTAGATACGCTGAGTGACAAAAGAGAAGTTCTGTCTTCTGTCAAGAGGCGGAAGCTGATATTCTTCGGGCACATCTATCGTCGTCCTGAGTAATAGTTAACCAAACAAGTGCTGTATAACAATCCACTGGGGAAAAGGTGTAGAGGCCGCCCCATCACACAATACTCCGATAATTTGATAAAATGGCTTGGCAGAAGAAAGTGCTCAAGATCGTTCGAGATGGAGAGCTCGTGTAAAAGAAGCGACTGACGAAGGCCACCCAGCATCTCCATAGATGCATGATGATGATGATTGTTGTCCAAATTAGTAGTATCTACTCACAAGCACCGTAAAAAATAGGGTGAGTTGAGACAGAGAGGGTGAGTTGAGACAACCATACTTTATTTTTTAAATTTATACGTAAAAATGTTTTGTTATATAAATTATTTGTATTGGAAGTCAGAATTATACAATGAATATGCAATATTTAATATAAAAATGGAATTAAATTAATTTTCTATGTTTTGATTTAGAATATCTTTATTTTGCTAACTTGGTGGGAATGAGTTGAGACAACTTTAAGCTCATGTATGACAGTTATCCTCATATTTATTTTTTAAGTTTATACTATAAACCCCAAATTTTCTAATGATTGTAAAATTGTTCAATATGCTTTACATATATGGAAAAGCGTTTGTAAAAGACCGATTCAAAGTGTCTCAATATAAAAATATGTATAATTTAACAAAAATAACTACATTTTTAAGAAAACCTATTTCCGATGAACGTAGGACCAAACCATTTAAAAAAAAAAACATATAACATCAACAGAAGTCAATTATAAGATGAACGAGTAAAATACGAAATTTCCATAGAAAGGACTAATTTTAAATTATTTTCAGAACTTTCATGGTGTCATTTTATACAGGTGAGGCAAAAGTCACGCACCAAATGTAAGTATTTATTCTGTAAGACATGCTGTTTTTACAGAAGGTAAATATTTTGTGCATTTAATTAAATAACTTGTTTTTTTGCTCACTGTACAATCCCATATTTCTCTCAGAATAACTACCATTTTGGTGAGTGACTTTGGCCTCGTCCTATATATCAAAGCCCTTGAAATATATGCCCTATATGAAGTTATTAGTTTGAGGTCAGACCCTCTTTTACCACAGAATAATTGGATTATTTTATGTATTTCTATGGAAGTAGACATATAAAATCAAAGAAATCAGTAGCAATTTTGGTCATTCACGATATATTCTTTCCGTCTTCAAAGGATCGATTCTATAATTGTGTGTACTTTCTATCAATTTCAGCCAGTACACCAGTAGATTCGTGGTCAATGTCTAAGAACTGGGTTCGTCGTTCTTCTGAATGTCTCGTAGTATGAAGTGGAGATCCGCGGAATGATTCGATTGAAACATAATTCAATCTATTAGTTTCCCTCTCTTCGTTTGAGGTCAGCGATGTTGCACCTTTGTGAAATAGAAAATAATGTGGAAAAGAAAATTAGCCTATTAACAAAATATATCTAAATTTTATGGGACAACCAATAGAAACCTATAAAGTATGTAAGCAATTTTCGTACACTAATTGTTTTCTTACCCCAGTAAAAATATTAAACTTGGTATGAGACTTTCAAAAAGTTTCAGAGACTCTATTTTTAGAAAATATTTTAAAAGTGAAGGGTGTTTTTTTAGGTCGCTATAATTTAAAAAAGCATTTGCTAGTTTTTTGTTCGAACATGAAAAGTATCACCGGAACATTGATAAAAGCTACAACAATTGTTGAAAATTTCCTCCATTTTCTGCAACGACAGCTGTCTGTTCTTTGGTTATGTGTTTAAAAGTAATAATAAAGAAACAGGTATACGTTGATAAAAATATACTACTTATTCATATTACTCGCAAACGATAGCCCAGGACAGCTGTTTCGTCATTCTTGGGCCTCACCAGCCAAGCATAATCATTGCCTAAGTAATATAAAATGTTCGTATATTTTATATCAAAGCATAGAAGTAAAGAAAATGTGCAAATTTTGAATAAAAAGAGAAAAAGTAGAACATTTTCAGAAGAAAAATATTGGAATCCTGTTTTATATTAAAAGGCACTCAGGCTGTCAAAGTAGGTTCTGGCTAATTAATGTTCTATGGTTATGTATGGTTTTTATTTCACGGTGAGTATTCGCAGCCAACAGGAGCCACATGTAGACAATCAACTCTTTGTTGTTGGTAGAATCCGTTGATAAACTAACTACTGTTGCAATGAGGCAAATATATTAAAGGGTGACATAATGTGTTACTCTACGCTTTTAAAGTACCCTCATTAACCAATGACGATAAAAATCAATTTGTGCTGTTTCTACCTACTCTACTACAGGTTAGTGAAAAAGTTTGAATTTAAGAAATATTTGTTTGTAAACATTTTCAGTGAATTTAAAGACAAAAATGGGTTTGTAACCATAAAATATGATATAACACTATCATTTGCTTTCAAATTGTGTGCCATGATATTCAAAGTTTCCTCAGCCGAGAAGCAATTGATCGACACACTTTTTCTGGAAAAAAGTTTTCATTTATTGACGCAATACTGTTTGTTATAGCCTGGTTGAGTTCACGAATTGTTTTAGGATATGTGCTGTATATACTTTAAAAGACCCCACAATAAAGTCTAGTGAGGTGAGGTCTGGTGAGCAAGTAGGCAGTGGAATTGACCTTTGGGCAGAGACACAGCGCGTATGGCACAACATTACTCCTGCATTGATAGAGCATTTAGATAACTCAATGCCACGACGTGTCCAAGATATCATTGCAGATAGAGGTGGCTCAATTGACTTTTGAAGATCCCCGAATCCCCCCTTTCAGAGAACGCATTAAAGGTCCCCTTCAGGACCAGCACATATTGATTGATAAAACAATGATGATTCATTGAATAAACATTATGAAAGATAGTGATATTAATGGGTTAACATGTCTAAATGATTAAGAAATATATTTAATATAAATAAGAAGTCATTTAACTTGTCAAAGTGCTGTAAATCAAAGATATAAATTAAACGGGGGTGCGTCATTTTTAATGACCCGGGGTGTATATCACTATTATATCACTATTGAAATGCACGTTGCAATTTACTGGGTACAATTCACAATTACAGACAACTGTGTACACATAACTCCCGCTAAGGGAGTTAGGACCCTTAGCGGCGAGTTTTATCCATTTTATGTGTACACAGCCGTCATTCTTCTCATAATCTAGTTATTATTCAAAATATACAAGCTTAAGAAAAAAAGTGTTTAAGAATAATAATAAAAAAAACAGGTATACTTTGAAAAAAATATACTACTTTTTTATATTACTCACAAGTGACAGCCCTGGACAGCTGTTTCGGCCTTGTTGGGCCTCATCTGCTGGGAACAATCACAGATGAGCAATATAAAATGTTCGTATATTTCATATCAAAGCATAAAAGTAATACAAATATGCAAATTTTGCATAAGAAGAGAAAATGTTGAAGATTTTGGAAGAAAAGTATTGGAAGCCTGTCATTTTATTAAAAAGGCTTACCTCTTATTGTACTTAATGAATCGTAGGGATCGTACGAAAGCGCTTCGTCGCTATGGCTGGAATTACTTGAAAAATCCCCTTGGCTACAAAAAAGATTAATTTGTAAGATTTGACGATTTTGATTTTAATAAAAAAATATCATGTCGCAATATCAATTTTTAAATTTCACCCCTGTTTAAATTTCGCCCTTGTATAATATTTAGTGATTATAAATTTGCAGTAGGACGATTTTGAAGCAATATTTATTTGTTAATTTTTCAATTATAGGCAATCAAGCGGAGTACAATTTCTTGTAATCAAATATTAACAAACACTAATGCAATTTACTTATTTATATTCTACATTTTGTATATTTTGTATAAAAAGCGTTCTTGACTAGTTTATTCCATCAGATTTTAAATAATTAGTTGCGATGTTTAAGCTTATGATCGAAAAACAAATTATTCCGCTTGAGGATTAAAGTATAGAATAAAAAACAAAACAAAAAGGCTAACATTTTACTCTTTTTTAAAAACTAAATGAAACTTACTTATCGGTTGGAAATATGAGTCTACTACGACGATAAATTTTAGCATTTTTCACATCCAATTCAATGGAGAGGTCTGGAAGACAAATTAATATGCAAATTTTACCTACCAAACTGTACAGAAATAGGAAATAGGTAGCGACTACTAATTGTAGATCTATATATAAAATATATACTGATGTAAATTTAGTTTAATATTTAGAAAATGGATCCATTATAAAGCAAAACTAAAAATCATTGCACATCTTTCATCTTTTTCTTTTTGTATTTTAAAAGTTATAAAATTATAACCTGATATGTAAAAGTGAATCATTGAATACATAACAAAGGTTCAGTTCCAGTCCATTCAAAATTGGTGTTGTTTTTTCCTCTTAGAAAGTTCGCAGTCTCTGGTTTTAATAGATGTTCCAAAGATATTTAAGGTGGGTACGCTTTTAACGTAATAAAAATGGTTAGTTCCACCAATGACGATCGAGAATATCAAAATTGTGTGATACTTCTGCTCAACTACTTTATTAGTTTAAGAATAAGAGACACTTATTTAGTTAAAAAGTGTAACAATAAAATAAATGGATTGTAAGGGTAATGGATTAATAATGGCCAGATCACCAGCCATGTAGATCCTACGTCACACAGATATTTTTACGTCACAGATATTTTTATATGCACTAGATCTTGTTACCCTTAGATACATACATATGTATATTCCCTAGTTTAAAAATGTATGCACCGGCGGATCCAGGATATCAAAAAGGGGGGGGGGGCGCCACCATAAAAAGGGCATTTATATATTGTGAACTAAAAATAACGTTTTATAGATTCCATCGTACT
>JAUYWI010066831.1:0-14951 GCA_034780595.1 Parotoplana pacifica
GGTAGGGCGCAATTCAGCCACATAGAAGGGCGCAATTCAGCCCAACAGGGGGATCCGGACCCCATGGACCCCCCCCCATGGTTGCGCCCCTGTTGTAGATTACATATTCACCGTTCTTGCCTCGTTTATATTATTTATTCATCTCAAATGCGATCATTATCTTGACGCAGATTATTAACAGGTTATTAACTGGCAAATGATAACACCTATTACTAATTTAGAACGGAAATTCTCTTGGAACACTGTTTATCGCAATAACTATTTAACGTAGCATTTATATTTCCCAGGGGGGGGGGGGGGTATAATTTAATTATTTTTGGCTTCATAGTAAACTGATAATTTTTTACAATGTGGATAATTAAAAGATTTAAAACATCCATCAGTATACTTTTTATTGTTACAATAGTAATTCGTATGGTAAATAAACGAATCTGAATCTGAATAAATCCAAATTCTTACTAAGCTTGGTCATAAGGCTCAACACCACCCCGAAAAAAACTAATGTAACATAATCAAAATTAATAAGTAATATTAGAGTAAATAATAGAACTATGAGAAATAATCTTATTTTAATACCAACTGAATCGTTTCTGAAATGCAATAAACTAATAGAACAATTTGCAGTTATAAGGAATGATATTCCACAGAAAATAAAGAACGTAAAAAAATAGAGATATTTTAAATCAAATTTAAAAAATATAACATATTAGAATAAATATTAGACGTATCAAAAGTATTGTCCTGTTCATTAGTCAAATTGTCACTATTGTTATTCTATTGTTGACATTATGACTTTTAATTTTAATCTGCATAGCTAATTTTATGATGCGCGACACCTATTTAATAAGTAGTTGTATAGGGAATTTTTTTCATTGTTTTAAGTAACTTTTTGTCAAACTATAAAACATTTTTTTATATCTTAATACATTAATACACTTTAATACAGTAACATATTTATTTCATTAAAATTATATTCCTTATGTGCTTTTACGTAAAACTCTCTACATACATACCTACTTATAAAATGTTTATACCTAATCTATATATTGTATCGTATTCTGTCAGCATAAAGGCAGGTCCGATCAGTATTGCTGCCTCCTGCTCCCTGGCTTTAAGCTTTTATGCCCATCTTGTAATTATTTAAATATGTACCTATATTTTAGTTGCCTATGTTTGAATTGAATTAAATTAGTTTATAATATTTTTTAAAAGGTACCATATGAGTTAAATTTGTATACCCCTAATTAATTTTTAGATACGTCTCGAAGAAATTGCGCTTCGAGGCAATCCATTGACAGCGGCAAATCATTTAGAAGTTTTTATAAAATCAGAGCAGTTTCGAGGATGTCTCGGTTTTCAAGAAAGACTCAAACTACTTATGAAGCTAAAAGGCACATATTTTAGACAGAATATCAGGTGGTGTAGAAATAATAGGAAATCTGCAATGGAAAACACAATGATTAAATCGGATTACAGTGAACAATCGGAAATAAGTTCTAGTTAGGACAGCAACGAAACCGAGAATAGTTAAAACTTTATTTCTGATTCATATTACCATACGAGAAATATTCAGATATTAAATATACTCGTATATATGGTACCTATGTATGTACTATATACTCTATGTAAAGTGTTTTATTATGGTATAAAATATATTTAATAGGAAGCTACTTGCATAAAAAGATTTAAACTAAAATACCCACCGCTTGTCATTAAATAAATTTACGATCTTTATAATTGATACGAAAATATTTTTCATTAATACCTACATGCTTTTCTAATATTTTACTAATAATTTAAGTTAGCCTCTATTAACAAAGTATTTTAGGCAGCTTAAACAAATGTTTTAAAAGACTAATTTGCTTGAAAATTCAATTGCATATAATTTTAGATTTATCTAATAAAATGAACAAAATAGATGCATATACCAATTCCATTGAAACATCGCGACAACATTTCAAACAAGGCTGGATGGAAAGGAGGGAGAATTTTTGTTTAATAGACACAAAATACGTCGACGACATCATGATTCCCATTCACTCACTCAGCTGAAATCACTGAAACTGTAGAAGACACCTACATATTCTTTATAGTGTGGTGTCCCAGAGGCGTTTCCAGTGACCCGGCAATCAATTGGTTAATTGTAAGGCTAAAAATCAAGAGATAGCAGCAGAACGATAGTCCACAATTTATTTGGGAGTCCCGCTGGTGTGACTATAGCGTCACTAATTCTATTTACACTTTGCTGTTCGGCGGAGTGTCACAGATTTAGTTAGTTAAGGTACCAGATAGAATTGTGGCTAACTAACCTAATATTTTATGCCAACAAATAATAGAGAATTCAGCAGCAATGACAAGAATAGTAATGAAGCCACGAAACGTGGAAAAATATTTTGAAACTTACTGACAATATACATAATAAGGATTACATAGGTACTGTGTTTCTGGCTAACAGTTGAAAAGTTGTCAAATCAGTCCATCTATTTCTCATTCTTTAATGAACATATCGGCAAAAGAAAAATGTTCAAATTTGCAACGTTTGTGTCGCACATGCTAATAAGTCAGTGAGTTGAAATATTCGGTTTAGAAATTAGCGATAGGTTCGGAGAGTGATTGGAAATGTCCTAGGCAATGTATATCCAGGAAAATAAATACATTTTGTAGTTCGATGTATCTCTGTGCGGTCCGGAAAACTTGTCTCATTCTAAGATGGGATCTTTTCCTTCCTTCCTCCGTCTTCCTTCCTTTTCCTTCCTTTTGCATTACTTTCACCCTGTATGAGAGTTTCCGCAAAGATCCAATGTTTTGTTGGGAAGTGCAGAAATTGACAAGAAAATAGAAATAAAAGGAGATTGCAAGCTAAATAAAAAAAGTTCAAGATTTTTTGTTATCTTAATAAAAAATATGTTTGTCATTATTCTTCAACAAAATAAGGAATTATTTGTTTTTTATATGGTTTAATGATGGATCCATTTTATTGGTATGACGCAAGTAAGCTAAATGGTATAATACATAGTATCTTATTAGACAATTACTCGTACTATTATGTCGCATTCGGAAACTGGTTAATACTAAATAATTTTATTGTAAATAAACAGCTTCAATGGAAAAACGTATAAGTATATATATATAAACTAGAATCGCATTTATTTAAATTATCATTTTACTGTATGTATAATTTTTTGGACTTTAAAATACCACTTTATTTATGATTATATTTAAAATTACCTTTACAATATTTTATTATGTTATTTAATTTTTAAAAATATTTTCAATCTATTCAGCAAATTTTTTCTCTTTTTAAAAAACCGCTAGGCATGGATCCTTTTCAACTGCTATCTCCATTATCACGAAAACTTTCAACATCAGGTTAGTATATTTTAAAGAAACAATTTATGGAGTCTTGAGTTAAAATAGATGTTTAATATCTAAGGTGCATAGAAATCTTTAAATTTCTTAAAAAATACTTTATAAGAGGAAAAACCTCTGTGTTTTAAATTTTTATTTCTATGATTTTGTTTTTTCTTTTTATGGCAATCTATTTTAAATATGTTTTCTAATATATATTTTTAGTCATTTTTAGTGTTATTATTTAGTACCTATCCTATCATTTTCTTATTTATATATTTGGTACATATTTTTTCCGATAAACTAATTAAATGGTATTTTTAAAATATTGTATTCAGGTTCGGGCCAAATACAATTATGGCAATTTTTGTTGGAATTGCTGTCAGACGTACGTTACATAAAATTAATCTCGTGGGAAAACACAAGCGGAGAATTTAAAATCTCCGATCCGGAAGAAGTTGCTAGAAAATGGGGAGAACGCAAAAGCAAGCCAAATATGAATTACGATAAGCTGAGTCGAGCACTGCGATATTATTATGACAAGAATATCTTAACAAAAGTAAATTTACTCACTAATTGTTAATTGAATTACCGAGGGTTATCAGAAAATTCTTTTTAGACTTTCAACTTATTCTAAGAACAAACAAATGCTAATAATTTATGTAGAATATCAAATTTATATGATAATGTCCACTTTAAAAATGGTCTGAAAACAAAATACTTTACGACAAAGCTTTTGTAAAATTTAATCTAAAAAATATTGTAGATTTATATTTTTAGAAGAATATTTTTACAATTTCGTGAAAATTATCCATAAAATAGAAAAACTCTGTCAGTTTCTAATAATTTACAAAAACACTTTTGGTTTTAAGATGAATAAAAAACAAGATTTCATAGCATGCCGACCAAAAGGGTATGGATTTTTTTTTATTCATCTGAAGATAAATTTCTGGACTCCATTTAAGCTTTTGGTTTCCTTCAAATTATAATATTTACAATTTATTTACACCTTTATTGGAAAACAAAAGAACGTTTCGAATTATATGTGGAGTAATTGTTCAAATGAAGGGAACAAAGACAGTAACATCTTGTGACTAGAAATAATTTTATTTTGAGGAAATATGTAATATTTTATGAAAAAACTTAATTCTATTGATTATATACCAAAGGTTTCATAAGCGATTGAGTTGAAAAACAAAATTAGTTATATGAATTGTAATAGACATAGAAATGTAAATGGTAATAGGTAATACATTTCAATTTTAGGTTCATGGAAAACGATACGCTTATCGATTTGATTTCACTGGTCTTCTGCAGAATTTGCACCAACAGCAACAAGCACAACAACAGCAAGCCAGCGGAGCTGCTGGGGGCTTTGATCAGTTCGAATATTCCACAGCAGCTGCTGCAATGGCTGCCGCAGCAGTACGCAGTTCAGGTTATGCAGATTGGTTGGCTGCTGCCACTCACCACTGCACACCGTATACTCACCATTCCCAAGTGGCCTCTCAGCCATATCCACACCATGCATTTCATCACCATCCCTCATCTACACACACACTTCATAATGCAGCAGTTACAGGAATTCCAACAACTGAGGTAGGACTTGAAAAATATCACATATAGTGCCACTACCAGAAATAACAACAATAAATTAGTTTGCTTTTAAACATGGTTGCATTTTGTACCAATAAAACAAAATATAGGAGAAAACTGAAAATTCTATTTAGCATATGATAATTGACGTTTTAATTTCTGGACCTAATGTCTCTTCTGGTCAAGTCAAACGCCGTCTGCACCTAATGCGGGCAGTGATTTTGTTGAGTCGTCGAAGATCTTCTCTGCCGTTGCATCTAGACTCAATACTTCCCTTCTTTTGTTCTCTCATTTAGGGAACCTCACTAGCATGTACTTCTATTTCTTTTTTCCACTTTGCAAAGCCTGTAAAATGGGCTATATATAAGTCATATAGACCTCACAGCCCAAGAGCCCTTAGACTGTTATACGGGTTGGATTTTTGTGTGCTCTTTGCAAGATACACACGGTGCCACAGGGGGCGGAACACGTCGACCACATTAACGACTTCTCCACGATCCTTGGGCTAAGACCGACTCTCATGGGGACACTTTGACCACTTATTAGGCTGGTCGGAGGTGGGTTATTTAGTGCCTGAGCACTTTCGGAACCTTGTCCATCAAATAACTAGAAAGTGTGCCACTCGAAACCGGGTACCTCTTAATCGGTAATCCAGCGCGCTAACCACTCGGCTACCGGCTGCTCACAAGCATGTGCTTCCTTTTTCTTCATATCTACGGCGTTTGACCTGCGCTGGGGCCATGCAAGTGGTTGAAGAAGCCAAAACCACATAAGAAGCTCATGAGAACGCCCGGGTTCCAGGGTCTCGCCACCATTTTACCTCTGAAACATCTGCTGTTGTAAACGTTGCAGGATTGAACAATGTGGGAGAGATTTTAGGTGGCACCTTGGTCACAGTTTGGGTCCAATATCGTTGGTGGATTCTTTGATACGGAATTTGAATTCACGAAGAGCCGACAGTGTTGACTCCGCATAACCTCTTTTTTATGGCTCTGGGTAATCACTTTAATCCGGTGAGGTTGTTGAAGATATCTGGCTTAGATTTAGTATCGAGTTTGTTGTTAGTATTGAGTGGTTTGTTTTCTTTTAGACTCATTGTCTTCATCCTTATGGCAAAGTTCTTCAAATTCTTTGAAATAAGCGTTTTGATTTGTCCAGTTCCAAGGGGCGTTAATGCTAAAGAAATTGATTTTTTTCTCTCTCTCTTTCGATCAGACCTGTGGCTGTCAGTCTCTGATTTGGAGGCTTTATCTTTAAAGGTCAGGGATTGGTCGAAAGTGATGCCGAGAAAAACAGGATTGGGATTTCTATTGATTTTGTTGTTTCCAGGTATTTTGTTGTTTTCAGGTATTTTGTTGTTTATTTACTTAACATTCAGGGTGAAAGGTTTTGTTCACACTTTTTTTTGGTACCAATAGCAACTTGCCAAATCTTCTCCCATAATTCAAGGATGTCAATAGGGAGGATTGTATTTTGACTTTGGTTTCTTTGAGGGTGGAACCGGTGCTCACGATGGCTGTTTCATCAGCGAAGAGTGAAGTGTTGGTATCCTTCTAGTTCTGATCGATGTCATTGATGTAAAACAACCAAGCTGTAGGGGGATACAACTGAGCTTTGGAGGAGACCTCCCTTCATATGAACCAATTTGCTATTAGGTATCCATGCTGGCCCTAAATAACTTTTGATTAAAATTTTTCGTTTTAAGTCCTTAAAAAGACTTATTTTACCGATAGAACAAGACAAATAAGTGTTGCAATTATTCGATCTAAAAGGTATTCAGGGCCACCGTGTATCCTTAATTTTTACTCTGGTTCTTCTATTGAAAAAGAAGGAGATAGACCGCGTGATGATACACGAATATTTTCCAAAAAAAAACTTGATGCCAGATCTTGTCATACGCTTTAGCAAAGTCCACCAGGAAAAGGAGAGACTTTTCTTTTCTTTGCATAACAGCCATGATGACTTGGAATTGACGATGTTATTTGAATCAAAGAAGTGGTTACGGCGCTCTTTTGCTAACCTTTCAACAAGTGCTCTTTCTTGCACTTTATCAATCTTGTAAAGGTACTACAGCAACGGGGGGCCTTGCCAAGTCTGATTTGTCTGAGTCTGAAGCTGTCTTCTCTCTTGATATCGATGTTCACCAACTTAGGGGTGTATTACAAAGTGCTTTTGTACCAACTAGAGTGGTCTCTTTTTGATCCTCTGGATACTGGCCCCGAAAGACCAACTTACAAAGACTTGTTTAATACGAAGATGAATATGGAAAAAATTGTTTGTAGGTAATTATAGAACTATACATTTTTATTTAGATACATACTTTTGTAGTAATCAATGCTTAGTAGTTAGTTATCATAAGATATTGCTCCTATATTGCTACTATACAAGGTAATTCATAAATTATAAAATTCCTTATATAAAACAAATTACAAATAAAAAATGACTTAAACAACAAAATGTTTAAAGGAAAATTATAAATTGATGGGTAATAAATGATCAAAGCGCAAAAAAGTACGGAAACTAGATTTTCTATGAACCAAATTATTTTTTGAAATGGTAAAAATAAACTATAAACAGGTAAACCAATGTTTCTTTCATGCTCCGTAGTCTAAGTTATTTAGGTTGAAATGAAACTATATTCTATAATTAAAGTGGTAAAATCTGATTGGAATATACACAACAACATTAGAAACAGCTAAGTGTAATGTAGCTACTTTGTTACCTTCCTTTTATAAAAACTAATTTGGTTCATACAAAACCTTTAGTTCTGTACTTTTTCGCGCTTTGGTATTCATTACCCATCAATCCATACATTTCTTTTAAAAACCATTCTATAATGTTGTCTGAATATAATTTAAAATTGTTTATTTCACAGGCTTTAACAATTGATAATCCATACAATTCATGTTCTGCTGTAACAGCACCTTCGTGGTACACTGCAAAATTATCCTCAGGAAGCTCTCGCCATCATCTTGCTAATAACTTTAATGACCTGACAGCATTTACTAACGGCCCTAAAGGATTTTCTGATACAACGACTGCCAGTTTCAGCAGTGCTTCAACATTGCCAACCATACCGGCTCTCCTGCCGCATTTTTCAGATAAGAAGCATTTTTCCACCTGCGTTGAGAGACAAACTGGCGCTGCTGGTGGGTTAAATATCAACCAAGAACCCGCCAAAATCGGTTCCGTTTCGCGTGTATTTGTACCGACACCTATTATGGCCGGTTTATCAAATAACACTGATCAAGTGAGCATAAAACAATCATGTCATTTTATAGATAACAGCATAACAAGTTCCACAAGTTATAATTCTGCTGCAACATCTTATCATGCAGCAAATTTTCTGCATAATATGACTTCATCGATTGATTCAACTACTCCAACAAAAGGCTTTAGTTTTATTTAATAAATATTCTATCATACATATACCCACAGAGATGTAGGTGGTATTATCTAACCAGTAGAACATAATAATAATAATATTATGTGCATTATTTTTGTACATCTAATTCATATAATGTAGGTACTTTTGTTCGGCATTTTGGTACAATCATTGAGATATTGGCACTTTTGCAATGATTCAAAAACTTTGTAATAAAAGTTTATTGTTTAAATTGAGTGCGACTTCATAACATTTCTGTATAATAAACTTTCTGTATCAATTAATAAAAAATTATTAGAGTACAAAATGTACATAAACTAACTAAATAATTTGTTCTACAACAAAAAAATAGATTGAGGCAACTTTTCAGTAGGCACAAAAAATCAGTTTGTGCCTTTTTGCATGAAATCAAAGCCAGCCAGGCAATTAAAATACCTATAAATGCGAGATATTTTTTATATTTCATTAATTAAACCCACGTTAGTATGTATTTTGTTAATAAATCCAAATATATTCTTAGACATGTTATATGTTGTGATTTATTATATAATTTAAAGTTAAATCATTTTACAATATATGGGTTGTCCTGAAAAAAAGTTCGTTTTTCAATTAAATATTTTATTTAGAACATACATATAATGTGTATATCATAGTGTATAATTTAAAACCTGGACTGATAACTGTTCATTTGGGCGGATATGCACCTCCAATATCTATAACCACTTGACAATGTTGTGAAAGTTCTTCGAACTACTCACCCATATTTGCAATAGTCAATGATTGTAGAAATCTGTTGATATGAATCTGTATCTCACCAATATTATCAAATGAAATCTTATCGACTAGTTTCTAGCTTTCAGTAGTGGCGTAAAGTCTAGGAATTATATCAGAGAAAATTCCAGTAACTATATCAGAGATATTAATATACATGAAAATTTCCCGGAATTTTCACTGTGTACCTACATCAGAGAAAGTCTTAAAATAGCAAATAAATCTGTGTTTTCTGTGATATAACACAGAAAACACAGATTTATTAAAGGAAATTTGTCTCTGTTGTCAAAAAGGAACTTTTTTCAGGACAGCCTATATTCAAATTAGTTAAATATTGTAGTATTCAACTGTAACTAAATTTATTCAGTGTTTATAATAAAAATGTATGTATATCAAAAATAAAATACTTTTATTTAAAATTTAAAATATTGTAAGTGAATTATTCAACATGCATTAATTTTATGGGCACAAATCATAACTATGTCTTAATTTTCAGGTAATCATTAACTAAAGTAGTTTCTAACAAATCTTTTCATAACTTAGTGAATAATAAATCAAATCATGGGATGACATTAGATATTTATACATTAGTGTCACATGTTTCCATTCTAAATTTAACTTAATAGTTGAGTCACACTCAAGTTTCATAGCATTAACAAAATTAGTAAATTTATGACGTCATTGTGGGATTAAAATGTTAAACTTCAAATTATTATGTCCCAAAATTCTCAAGTTAGGTTTTTAATATTCACCCTATATGTATATCACCTTTGAAGTATAAAATCTAAAAACTTCAAACTGACTTAGTTTTTTTTAATTAAAAAAGGAATCACAATATTCCAGTCTAATTTCTGAACATGCTATGTATAAGAAACATAATCTAAGTTTTCCAAAATATTTTTGATTTTTTTCTCAAACCTATTTTTTAATGATCATCACATGACGGGATAAAACAAGAAAACTTTATAACTGGTGGTGTCACATGCACCTGAAAACGGCCAACATCAGTTTCAGCGGAAAGCAATCTGGATGTCATGGCTACGCGATTTTATAGAAAGCATTTAAATTAAGACATCAAAAAACAACAATTTTAGTCATTTTTATTTACAGCAAATAAGAAATTTCTAACATTTAAGATGGTAGTTTTTTCCGAAAAATAACTTTCTTGCAAATACGTACATAAATGTCTTCTTTTGCAAAATTACATACCAAGAGAGCATCAGTTGGTTTCTACACATTTATTTACATCCGAAAACACGATATACATTTCCAATAATCACAAGTTAAATCCGAGTATAATTTCAATATGTATTGTAGAAGACATATGGTGCAAGTCTGTGGAGTCAGAGACGTAACAGACAACCAATAAGCGGAGATTTGAAGCCACACACAGCGCTGCGAGATCAAGCATGGCTAGCTAGTAGAAAAAAATACAAGGCAATATGGGTGCTAAGACCCACATGAGCAAGCTTGTATGGAGCGAGGGTCCATCACCTGAAAATGTGTACATTTTGAATTCTTTTTTTTTGCATTGAGCAATTTCTTTGTATAATTTTTTGTATTTCTGTAATTCTTTGTATAATTTTCGAGAAAGATCGAGTCAGAAAATTATAATTTATGTTACGTAGCTTTCGACATGCCATGAAAATAAATAACAACGGTTTACCAACAGACGAAAATGACCCAAAATGCTTTAAAAATCCGAAAAAGTATGCTTTTTTATAATGCAATTTAGGAAAACGACCCGAACTGCATAAAAATCTAGGGGCTTGAATTTTTTTTAAAATGTGAGTGAAAAAATTATTTGACGATAGCAGAATACTTGATTTTCTATGAAGTCCTACACTAAAATCTTATCTATGAGATATTTTTAAACAAATACTTAATTATTAGTAAGGGCAGCAAAGATATTGTTTTTTCGTCGAAAGATTGTGAATTATCTACAAAAACGTTCAAGACAGTTTTATTTTTTAATTCAGTTTTAGAAAAATTACGAAAGTCTATTTTCGAACAATTTCAGCAGAATTCTGCTGAACGTCAGACAATTGACAGTCTACATAATTTATTTCATTCAAATCGGAAATAAAAACATATTCCAAAAACCGAAATTAAAAAAACAATAACTGATAATATGACATTTGTGTATATTGCAAATCACATAGTGGTGTAGATAGGTATAAAACATTCATATCTAGAAACAATAATATGTAATTACTTTCAGAATATTAAAATACTTTCCATAATTCAAATAGTTAAATAAAGTAAACTTTTTATAGTCTGGTCTACAAGTATTACATGTTTAAATAGTTAGTTAGATTAGCTCAAACACATCAACCGAGATTATTTCAATTAACCAAACAAAAAACACACTTATAAAGAATAAACAGAATAAAAAACAATTTTGTGTACATATTTTTAAAAATACTTGAAATATAAAATACATTCCAAAAAAATTGTACATCTAGATTTTTACTCATTTAAAATAAATTGTTGTATCATAACCTATAGCTAGTTATTAGTATGGGGCCGCAGTCTTGTCATTAAAGTCATTTGTAGTGGTTGTAGCCATGACCAAAAATTATTAATTTATAGAGAAATTGTGACCTTTCACAATATACGTGATTAGTCAGAAATAAAAAATTACATAACTAAGTTGTTTAGATGGTTTACCAAAAAAACACTTTCACACTCATTTTTATACATAAAAGTAGAGCTTAGAACTTCCCAATTGCAATTTAGTCACTCACTCAAAATCCATCCAAACATAAAATCCAAGAAATTATAAAAATGAGATGGTCTAAATTGTAGCCGGTTTATCCAACCGGGTTTTGCCCTCAAATACTAATTTCTAAGAATAAATACTTAGATTAAAATAACAATGTGTAAATGAAAAATAATTTGACTAAATGTAAAAAATAATCAAAGCAAACAACCTTCAAAAATCAACAGATATCAATTTTCTTATATCCACTGTTGTTAGTAATATATGTACATAGAAGATAAATATATATTTTTAATTCTTTCACAAAATCTCATTGGAAAATCAAGTTAAAGAAGTATAAAGGAGACTACTTTTATGTACATATGTCAATAATATTTTCACTCACAGCATCAATTCTTCATATTATTGTTTGTGTAAACTGTAGTCAGTCTATCTGAGCTTAACAAAAAAGAAAACGAAATTTGTTTGAAACAATTAATAATTAAAAATCACTTAAATGTGTGTTTAGTGATAGAAGCACCTATGTACCGTGGGAATTGTTAGCACGTCACTTTTAACTCCGAGAGTATATAAATTGATGTGCCCATGATAAAAAACAAACTGCATTCACTTGATACACATTCTAAAAAAATGTAGCAAACAACTTTTATGTCTGATACCATTAAAAAATATTAATCTAACTTTAATATTCTGTGAATCAATCAACAATAAAACACATCACATTAACCTCATGACTTACAAATAGCATTTATACATTTTTACAGCCTTTTTCAATGTTATGGAAAATATGGGGCTCATAAAAACGAAGATTCGTAACAACTTTTTGGCGTTTTGGTGCTTTAGATAGTAGGTACATGTAGTAAAAACTTAATTTTCCGAAATTGGTCTAAAAAATCCTCCACCAAAGAAATATATGTACTATTTAAAGTACTTAGATACCAAAACAAAAGTATTAGGAAACCTTATAAATATTGAAAACTAGACACTTCCATATTAAAAGAACATGTTTCTTAAATCCTATATATAAAACAGGAAGAGTAGTTAAGATAAGCCATGTTTCTTTTTTTATATTTTCAGGGTGTTTCATAAGTCACACATATAAAACATTTAAATTGTACAATATTTTTATTATTGTTTGATATTTAAAAATTTGTGCAAAAACGAGTTAAATTCTTAAAAAAACAATATTTACTTGATATATCTAAACTAAATGTGTCCGGTCATACTAAAATATCTCCTATGATGTGTGACTTATGAAATACCTTTTATATTGCAATGTTGATAAAACAAGAGTGGACTAATGAGGCTAAAATATCTAGATAGCCACAAAAAACAAATAGTTTTAAATAGGTACTAATTAAACATTGTCTATTTGTCAATGTTGTTCAAAATGAACAAGCGTTTCTTTTAGAAATTCATTTGCAGTATCTAATTGTCTATTATACTTGGATGTTTCATTAAAAATTTCATGTATTCGCACTTACTGGATTCATAACACCCCATAACACAGAGAAAACACATTAAAATATTGTACATGCAGAAATTGTTGACCTATTCATTATATCAGCAGATCAGTTAGTTCAGTTAAGTTTGGCAACATCATTAGGTTTAGGATCTTTTTCGTTGGTGCAAGTTTTCTGAGAATCGACCGACGTCCTGGGCGATTGCATGTGACAATCAAGAGAAGAGGAGCAATTGAGGCTGGAAGAAGGAGACAGCATTTCTACATCATTTGAACCTTCTAGTGGACTCAAAGGAGTAGCTACTATTCCAAGTGACAGATCGTCAACTACACCGGATTTAGCCTAAAATGAAGCAAATCAGCAAGATTCACCTAAACAGGATACAATAAATAATATAAAAATAGCAACGTATTTTAGAAATTATCGCTTTAATATGGCTTTATACACCAAAATACACCTAAATTTCACAATTTCAAAACTATTTTGCGTATTATATTCGCATAGGTGGATAAGTTATCTACTTGTTATTTACATATTTACACTAAAACAAGGGACTGTCAACTCTAGGTTTTGTGTTCCATCAGAGAGTACTTAAATTGTATAGTATTCCCTGGTGCCACTAACTATAGATTGGTTTTAAAGGCCAAATTTTCATATCTCTGAAACTACTGAACCAATTGTTCTAAAACAAATTCTTAAAAAATCGTTTACCTTAAAATATTCAAGGTGCCTATGTACCAAATTTCAGCTTAATCCATCCACGGGAAGTATGACATTCTTGGGGGGTATAGACCCATTTATCAGCTTACAAAAAACATTTTGTAATTAATGACCGGAGATATTTAATATTATTCATGTTTGTACTTTAACTATACATGCTTCTGATATTCTCAAAAATGAACCTTTATGAACAGTTGGTCACAATTTTAAGATAGAAAAATTGATACTAATACACACTCGCTTTGAAAAGATTTATCCACAAAAATGTATTTATCAGAAAGAAAATTCGAGATGCTGAATTGCTGACCATAAAACAAAAATTCCGATACAAAATCTTCCAACAGCATTTGTACATCAAACATTAAATGTGAATGAATTTCTTTTGATTATTGAACTTATTGATTATTTTTTGAATGAGAATCACGTAATTCTTGTTGGATAAAGGGAGGCGATTTTTTATATTATTTTTTTGTGATCCCAAGGTCACGTGACGCCCCTGGAAAAAGAAATTTGTCTCAAAATTCCAAAATGTAGTTTTTCTAAAAAAAATATACATATATCCCGGGTTTCTGAAAACATTAATTTTTATAACCAGGGTGCAACAACTACTGAATTTATTTTCTTAAAAGTTGTGGAGCTTACTCAGACTATATGGCTAAAAATTGTAGAAAATTTCATTAAAACGTTTGCTCCAACCATAAGTTAACAAATTCTTTGTGTCAAAAATTACCTGAAAATCCTATATATCTAGATAAGAAAATGTAATTTCCTAATAAAATATGACTAGTTCATTGCAAATCTATTCTTTATCAGGTTGGTATGATATAATATGTAGAATAAATCTTTACTGCAGAAAACATAAAAATAAGAAATAATATCAGTCAAGCCTTCGACTGTACTAACATCATAGAAATGAATGTAATCCAACCAAAAGATGTGTAAAATA
>JAUYWI010066842.1:0-14950 GCA_034780595.1 Parotoplana pacifica
GAAGATATGGAGCCGGTGGGAGTCCGAGAGGAGGACGCAATGAATCACAAGAAGTGGAGGAAAGTGATCCTAACCAGCGACTCCACCTAAATGTGGGATAAGCCAGAAGAAGAATATTTCGTATATCATGTACTGGCTTGTGAGCATTAATCACTTCTCCCCGGGCCCCTGGTTTTGGCCACACTAAAGCAGGAATATTTGAAATAAAGAACCGAGAAATTTGCACTTGTGGGAAAAATCTTAGAAGACAAATTGGCTTTTGAAATAGTTGACCAATTTTAAACACATTGTACGCCAAATTCTTCAGATATTTTAATCATTAAAACAATTTTTATCAAATTAACAGTTGTCAACAAATTTTATTTTAGAAAACGATGGAAAACATTGGGACAAACACATCACTCAATGTCCAGTGAAATCCTGCACCCTCAGCCAAATTAGTCCAGGATTTATGCTTTTATCACAAATGCGCTTTTCTCAATTTGGTTTTATTGATGCTAAATGAACAAAAATGCCAAGGTATTGTTCACTTTGAAACTGTTCATCAGTAGAGGTTACAAATGTCAATTGTGTGTCTACTAGAATTGTGGTTCAAATTAGTTTTAACGAATCAATAGAAATTTTATTATAGCATAATTTATCTCAAGTATTTCTCGAGATATCATAAAAACAAATTTAACCAGAATTTTCGGTCCCTGCACTGAATAAATAAATCACTACTTGTTTAGGTTATTCGATATCTATGGACCTACCTGAGGCACCACACCAATCGCCTGTCTCAGTGAGACCTGTTGCACCTGAGTGATGTCCTGACCATCGATGAGGATCTGACCTGCCACCGGATTGTAGAGACGGAACAGCAGACGAATCACCGTCGATTTGCCTCCACCTGAATGGCCAACCTGAACACACCAATAAGGAGAGCTTATCTCAGGGATAATCTAAATGTCTATCCCATTCTTTGAATTGTTAGAATCATCTAATACTTATCTCAGGGATCATCTAATACTTATCTCAGGGATCATCTAATACTTATCTCAGGGATCATATAATACTTATCTCAGGGATAATCTAAATGCTTATCTCAAGGATACTATAAATTTTTATCTCAGGAATAATCTAATAACTATGTTAGGAATAACCTAAATGTTTATCTCAAAAATAGTCTGAATCTTTAACATAGGGACATCTTTAAACCAGATATTCATCGATTAATTCACACATCTGTCCCCATAGGCCACAAATGCCGTTTTTTTTAAAACCAATTAGCTAGCCATGTTCCGATTTCTCTCATGCAATTAACAACAAGAGGATATTTCCATTAAAGTTAGTTTTTGAAATTGAAAAAAAAGTCTTTTTAAACCACACAGAGTCGCAACCTCTACTCACCAGAGCAACAGTCTTGCCAGCCGGCACATGGAATGAAATGCCTTTGAGAATTGGTCGCCTGAAATGGTACAACAAAGAATAACAATACACAATATGGGTTGGTTACATTTGAAGGAAATCACCAGCTGCTTACGCTTCTTCATAATAAAATTTGACATTTTTGAAGAGGATATCGGCTCCTTGGACATCTAGTGGTGGAGCCCCCACAACGTCCTTCACCTCCTGATTCTGTTCCAACAGCTCGAACATATTCTCCATATCGATGAAGCTAGTCTGAATCATTCTACAAATGTAAAATTAATTTCTAAGTATAAAAGAATAATTTTATTCAAATCTACTACTGTTAGTAGTCAGTTTAATAAACAAAGATAATTCATTTTGCCTCAGCCAAATTACCGGTAATAAGTGCCGAACCAATTGAGCGGCATGTAGAGTTGAATGATGTAGGTACAGAAGAGCACAAAATCGCCCACAGTCAGGGCGCCATCTACCGTATATCTGGCACAGAGGAGGGACCCAGCCAGAAAACCCGAATTGATGATGAAGTTCTGGGTCAAATTGAGCAGGTTCAAGGTCGTGGTGCTGATCCAATCAGCCTCTTGATACTCGACAATGGCCGAGCGATAGCGATCACGTTCAAATAGTTCAGAGCCGTAGTATTTCACCTGAAAAAAAGACAATAATTCTCAATCTTCCTATTTAGTTATCTCAAATCTTTAGATTCAATTACTAGTGAGCATGATTCTTTTAAGCTAACGGGTCCCGCCCCATCTGTGAGAGAACATGCTCCAAACATTGACAGGGTTGGCTCACCGTTTCAAAATTGATAAGGGAATCGACAGCTTTGGCGTTCCTCAAATTGTCTAATCGGTTCATTTCCCTCCGAAATTTGGTCCGCCATTCTGTGATGAGAATTGTGCCCACTGAAATATACAAGGTGTTAAATGTAAAAAACATCAAGTATACAAGGTGTTAATTGTAAAAAACATCAAGTATACAAGGTGTTAATTGTAAAAAACATCAAGTATACAAGGTGTTAATTGTAAAAAAACATCAAATATACAAGGTGTTAATTGTAAAAAAACCATCAAATATACAAGGTGTTAAATGTAAAAAAAACATCAAGTATACAAGGTGTTAAATGTAAAAAAAAACATCAAGTATACAAGGTGTTAAATGTAAAAAAAACATCAAGTATACAAGGTGTTAAATGTAAAAAAAAACATCAATTATACAAGGTGTTAAATGTAAAAAAAACATCAAGTATACAAGGTGTTAAATGTAAAAAAAACATCAAGTATACAAGGTGTTAAATGTAAAAAACATCAAGTATACAAGGTGTTAAATGTAAAACAAACCTCAAGTATACAAGGCACTAAAGGTAAAAAAAACATCAATTATACAAGACGTTAAATGTAAAAAAACATCAATTATACAAGGTGTTAAATGTAAAAAAAAACACAACAAGTATACAAGGTGTCAAAATAAAAAAGTGTTAACCATACTAAGCACAAGGCGTCCATACAAAGCCTCAACTATGGAATAAATCTCTGAACAAGCCGGTTTTTTATTAAAAAAATATCATGGAGAGATTACTCAGGTAGATATAAAGTATTTACCTACATGACACCACTGAAACCTTTCATCAGTTTGTCATCTAAATTAATAGGTGAATGTTCCTAGGCCCATCAGCCAGCACTATAGACTGCTTACCAATACCCATTAGTTTAAATCTGATCAAACAAATTAGTAATCGCTCATCTTGATGTCACGTCTGCAATGCATTTGAATGAACAACCACACCTACACACACGTCTGCAATTTGATACAACCAACAAAGACGTAGATCAATCATTGATCAATAAAAGACAAAACAGTGAGAGATTTCAAAAGAACAACTCGCTCTAGATTGCAAAGTGAAATCTCAATAAACAAAAAATTCGCCAATGAACTTTGGAATCAAGATAAGGTGACATTTATGACCATCTTCTTTTCAGTGAAATCGTAGTTGAAACGTATAATATGTAAAACAAGTTAAAGATATGCTTACGAAAAGATATACTTAATCAAAAGTGTCAAATTTATTGTTGTACTTAATGAAACCATGTAAACTATTCAACTTATTACGTCACCCTACAAAGTACTGTTGACCTAATGGCTAGCTGATATTAGAAAACGTTTAACGAATGCATTGCACTTAATCAGCTCAAGCCGTGCTGCAAACAAATTACGGCCTCACAGACGGTTTTATTAAATGAATTCATCTGCAGCAGCTACCGAATGGCAACACCTCACATCACCACTTACAACCCGCCCAGTCGCAGGCCTTCAACCACATAGTTACCAAGCACCAATCATGCAGCTGTTCCTATACCAACACAAATGCATGTCCTATTAAAAACATTGGAGCCAAAAAGTAACCCATCTAATTATGCAATTTTTTTCGGGTAAAAACTATTAACCCCTAGCCGTCAAGAACACGCCTTTAAGATCAATTCGGCACCTTGGAAAGATTATAGACAAAAATTTTTCGTTAATGGGGCTGATGACGTCATCAGATACAAAAAATGTTTTCAAACTCATTAATGGTAAATTTGGAGGAAATCGATATTTTTTTGGCGAAACAGATCGATAGTTTCGACCAAACTCATTTAAGCGGCTCTCAAATTCAAGGAAACATCTGCTTTTGCTCAAAATAGAGATTACTAACGGGGGGACCGACCATATTGGAAACATTGTATTAAATTTTGAGATGCTTCCTGCGATATGGAGCCACCAGTCCAGGGCCGGGCCATAAAAATCTTTTTTTTAATTTAATGATTTGTAAGGCCTCAAAATGGTTTAAATACTACAGTGATGGTGTTTTTCTAAAACAAGTTCCAAGCCTTTTTCTAACAAACAAAACAAATAATAATAATGCGAAATAGATTTTGTTTTTTAAATGCCTAATGTCATTAAAATATTCACACACGTGTTTCTGGTAGGTTGACATCTTATGAGCTGTCTGGATTCAATTTAAACAGAGATGAAGATGATTGCACAATACGACAAAACGTGGCCATCATCAATCCAAATGCAGAACTAACAACTCGACCTATCCATAGGGCTCGCCAACATTCAGTCTTAGGAAATTGGATATGGATCCGCAGAAAACTTTGGCACACTTGTATGGCTTCTTGCGTTACAAGGGACCAAGCCTCTGCACAGTTTGAAACAACGACATTTGAAAGATGAGGATCCACGCTTAGCGGCGCAAAATTTTTTCATGAAGATCCAAAATTCTAACTTTTCCAGATTTTCAAGACCTGTAAATAGCTTATGGTGCTCTTTTACATCGATTGGAGTTGTTTTTGGTTAATTTCAGTGGGAAAAATAGAATCTTTAAATGCTGTGCTAGCCCCGGACAGCTGTTTGGGCCTTGTTGGGCCTCATCAGCCAGGCATAACCACCGCCTGAGCAACATAAAATGTCCGTAAATTTCATATCAAAGTATAAAAGTAAAGAAAATTTGCTAATTTTGCATAAGAAAAAAAAGTTGAAGATTGCAAAAGAAACGTATTGGAAGCCTGTTTTCTTATTAAAAGGCACTCACGCTGTCAAAGCAGGTTCTGGCCATTTAATGTGTTAAGAGCAATACTAAAAAATAGGTTTACTTTGATAAAAATATGTATATACCAAATAGTTCTTACCTAATTTCATCATTATTTGACTTCAGAAAGGGATTTTTTATAATAAATCTACTTTAACAAAATTGGAACAACCACATTTTTTGAAAAGTCTATCACGTGACCATAGGGGGGTGTGGTTGATCACAAATAAATTACACTAAAAGACGTGCCAGAGAATGGTGTTCTAGCACACCAAATTTCATCGAAATCGGCAGTGTCGTTTTTAAGCAATTACCAAAAATGTAAAGTGAAATATTTTGCCACGTCAAACAATCAGCTCACACATTTAGATGTCTTGCAGATCAGAGTCTGTGACCAGCCGATATCTATGTGACTGCAGCCACGGCGGTTACAAACTGAACAAACATTCATGGCTTAACAAACCGACAGCGATATTTCTGACAAACACTACACAACACAAAGCAAGACGCCCGACTAAATTGTAAACAATAGACACTTAATCTCTTCATAAATGACTCAATAGAATCACCTCTGGTTTTCACGCACTCAAGCCCGGTAGAGGTGACGACTATGCAGACAAGCAACACTTACGCATATAAAGTGCAATGGTGACCAAGACAATGAGCCCGAACCAGGGGTTGAACATGGAGGCGAAGTAGATAATGCCGATGATGATGTCCACAATGGTGGGCGCCACGTTGAAGAGAATGTAGTTGAGGATGTTGTTCACACTGTCCGTACCCCGGTCCACAATGCGCAGCACCTCACCGGTCTTCTTGGAGAGATGCCAGCGCAGCGACAACCTGGAAAGAGAGTGCAAAAGTGCGCGCCTGGCAGTCAAACTGATGACATCTCAACTGTCAGACCCAAAAGTTTGATGGGTTAAAATTAAGACACTCTCGTCAAGACAAGTCGGTGAAAACGTTTTGTCAAAAAAATCATTTTCTGAAAGTCGCAAACTCATTATTGGTGACCCCTCACTACTCACCTTAATTCTCTGATTTCTCATGGCTCAATCATACAATTCTAATAATTCCGGTAGACCTAGTCGTTCTTCTACCAGAGCTCTTCCAAATTTACCCTATAATGTTAGGCACGATGACCACTCTTTTTGTAGTCCTTTCCGTTCCCGTGCTAGACCCGAGTCTTATTACTCTAAACCTAGATTTTCTTTCTCCAATGCTGATCATTATAAGTCGAGATCTTACATTTATCACTCAAATCCTAACCATAATCAAACACGTATATATACTGACCTCTCTCACCTTCTCTCACACTGATCATCATTACCATAGATTTACCAGCTTTACTCAAAACCTAATAATTCTCCTTTTAATCCTGACCACGTAGATCTTTCAAGTCTCACTCAATACAAAATAATAATCACATTATACCTGACCACTCTCGACCTTCTAATATATTTAACCGTGGCTCAAAACACAACCAAAATAAACAACTGGCTCCTAAACTTTTTCAAGCGGCCAAACTAATTTTTAAACATATAAAATCAAACACCACTGAAACCGTAGGCATGTTTTCGAAAAGAAGACAAGTTATTCGGAGCAAACCAAACAACGTTATATTTTGTTTAGCGAAAAACATACGTATTAATAGTGAATGTGAATATCTCTCACTATTTACATTGAAGTAGCTTATAAAAAATATATATGTATATGAGAAGTGTTTTATCTAACTATCAATACAACAGGTATCAGCAGAAACATTAATAACAAAAATATCTATACTCAGATTGTGTGTGTGCACAACTTTCGGTTTCTAAAGAACCGTTAATGCGTGAGTATCCAGTTACAACCACCATAATATTTTCATTTGTGGAACAACTAAATGCATCTCTAAAATATTCTCTAAATTATGCAAAACAATCAAGCCAGCCTTCCACACAGAATCCTTAAAACGGTGTATTAGCGATGCAGTTTTATTGGCTCAAAATTATATCACAGTTCACAATTCTATCACAGCGCCTTGTTAATTCTTTAGACTCTATCAAGTCTTTGTCTCTGTCAGATAGAGATTTTATTAACATCTCTTTTCACATCCATAAATGGTGTAAATCCTTGCTTAGCAAAAACCTCAAAGAACCTACCGTTCAATATATCCTAGATTCCATCAAAACATTCATGGTTTAAACTTGTCATCTAACAACTTCTCTTTCAAAATTGACCTCCCCTCCATGTCCTTCTCTCATTGTGCCCAGTTTTTCGGATCCTACTATCATTCCGGACACTCCTCCTAGATCTCCTTTTTTAAATAGAAAACGTTCTAACAATTGTTTATATTCCCCTCCATCTTCTTCTGCTCAAACTGTCTCTAATGCGAAAATTCATTTCGCTTAATGTTCTCCTCTTCCTAAGGTTTCTCAACTCCCTCACAGTTATGTCCACCTCCAGACTTTCCTGTTGCTCATTCAAATTGTTCTTTAATTTCCTCTAGAAAACGTTCCCACATCTATGTTCCCAATAATGTTATTACCTTGAAATTTCAAAGAGCACATTGTTCTAAAATTGCAATCATTGTCTCTGATTTTGTTGGTGTTGATATCAATTCATCTTCTCTTCAAAACAATTTACCTTCTGCTCATAACAACGTTACTTTCAACTAAATCCTGGTCCTTGTGACACTCCTTACAATTCTTGTATTCTCAATCTCAGTAAACACTTTAAGATAAATATCGCTACCTTTAATCTTCTCTCCAAAGCCACTTATTTTTGTACTCTTTGTGGTGCCCTTTTCGTTGCTTTCTTTCCTATACCCATTTATTCTACAATTCTTTCTGTTCTCCATTGCATTAATATCGGTCCTCACTCCATCCTTAGTTTACATTTCAACTCACCCAACCATTCTATCTACAAATTTAATTTCAAAACATTCAAAATTCTCTAAACTTTGTCATTTCCCCTCTAGCTGTCTTAATTACTGGATCTCTCATCTAAAACCTTTATTGCATCCTAGTTTTAACTCATTTCTCCTTATCTATCAGCTCTTCCTTGTTTTACCTTTCTGTCTGGCCTAGCAATAATTCTTTGTTCAAATCTATTTTATCTACTCTCACTAAACGTTTTTCTCGGAACATTTCTCTATCATTCGGGGGTCATTGCAACCTAAATAGCTTTCTCTGCCCCTTTAAATGTATTTAGTTAATTTTACTATTTCCGTCTATAATTAAATCAAACCAATGGCCTTTTAGCTGTTTTAATGTTCCAGTTCTATTTATGTAGTTCCTCTTTTCACTGGCTTAAGTTAATAGTACGCACCTATCAATTTTCTATGTTTCTATGTTTGAAACTATATTTCTGGTTGTATTTGATCTCTCTGAGACACCCCTTTTTAAGTTTTTTTAAATATTGTTTGTTGGCCTAAAGAAGCTTTAATAGAGCGAAATGTTGGCAAACTTTTATTTTTGATATTATTTGGGTATGTTTGCGGTATTTTATTTTATTTGAATTAGTACAAAATTAGACATAGTTGACTAAAATTGTTAAATAGGCTCTAAAATGCAACTGAAATATACTTTTTTTCTGCAAATTAAATTTAATAATTTTGAAAATAACTAAAGGAAAGTATTGAATTTTAAAATACCCAATATTTTTTGTTGCTGAGATATTAGTTTGGTGGCTCAGTACTTTGCTTAATATGATTAATCAGCTTTTTTTAATTACGGCCCTTATATTGAAAAATGTTGTCCCTTCAGGTACCAAAAAATATAAAACAGTAATAGCCATTTAATCCAACTAACAAATATTTTAAGTACAGACCTTCAGCCGGCACTTGACAGATATAAGAGAATGATGCCCAACAAACTGCCTGATCCATCCCAGCTGTTCCATTATCAATAATATTGAGGCAATTGTGATTGCCATCTTTATTTGTGTTGAAGACACCAGGGTGCCACTGCATCAAAAATTTCGATGAATCAATCCAAGTAAATTCTTTAGGGCCACTTCCAAATCTTTGTCCACCAATCCAAATGCTTTTTCTAGTTAGATTATTCAGATATTTTGCAAAAAATTGTAGGTGTGTTTCATTGCGCACAGATGCAAGATGTCCCTCCGGATGATGTGCATTACATCGATCTTCTGCTTCATTAAAGGCGTTCTTCTCTTTTCCTGAATACCAGTAGCAGTATCCAAATGAGCTTGGCTGATATCCAACAGGACAAACTACAATTGAGTTTATATGAACGAAACAAAATGAAGAAACATTGCTAAAAACACTGTTAAAAATAAAACAGTGTCAATACGTTCAATTAGAGAAATAATTATTGTTATAAAACTTTTAAAATCTTTAAAGAACGTGTAATATATTTAGATGTTAACCCTTTTTATACCAAGATGTATATACATCTTTCTCGCAATAAATAGCTCTATATACATCTTCCAAAAAAAATAATTTTTCTATCGAAGACTTCTAGCCCACCTATACGGAGCTGTAGGTCCATTGAATCAAACAACTTAATACATATCATCCATAATGACAGTCTCGTCGAACGGATGCACCGAATACATCTATAATGACACGTCTGAATAAAAATTAGTATGAGAATATCATCAAAAGTGGACCTCAGCTGCTGAACGGCCAAATTACTTTACCGAACAGCGAAGACACATTCCATAATTATTTGTTCCAACAACAGCCACCAGCAAACCATAATTCAAACGTCATCTGCAAGAACATATGGCAACACTCATTCAATCACCTACCTCTCTTCATATAAATGCCATTCGGAAGTTCAAATGTCTTGCAGATGTTTTCGTCCACCTTAATACTCAAAGAGGCTCATTATAAAAAATACTTTAAGTTGCACTTTGGACATAGACAGGCCATGTTAATGTATTAAATCTTTTTAAACATAAAGAACAGTATCCTCTAGTTTGGAATTTGAATTGTTCTTTTTATAAGTATAAATACTATTTTGTTTTTACTTCTGGAGAAATATGAGTTGCTTTCCGTTTACTCATTATCGATGAAATTAATTCAATTAGAGTGACAAATAAGTTCAAGAGTAACACTTAGAAGGAACATCAAAATGTACTGAAATAAACAATAAAACATTTATGTATAAATCTATCTAATGTGTGTGAACCAAAACCGGTTTCCAGTCAGAAATTGTCTTATATATTCCATTTAATGCTAGGGAAGATAACATTGCGGATGTGCCTATTGACGGATTAGATACCTGGATACACCTGGTAGCATCGTATACAATTATTATCAAAATTATAAGCCTGTTTAGCATGGATTCTTACTATTGTAGCCGTAAACTTTAACTTCGCACAGAGAAAGGTAATTCGTTCCATTTAGTTGAACTCGTACAAAGCGACCAACAGCTCGACAATCCAGTGTAATAACTTGGCCACTTTTAGTAGCACCAAATGTAGCACATTGTCTGAATGGCAAGTCTGAGCTGTTTGATACCTGAAATGATCATTATGTTTCAGTGTGAGATTTTCTCCCTCTTTGTCAAATAATGTGTCCTAAACACTTACTAGAACTTCGAAGTTTGACAATCTGCCACCACAACAGTCTCTTCGGTTGTAAATAACCACTTTCATAATTCGTTTGTAACCTTCCAGTTTAACTTGCCACCATGGTTGCCTTTCATACTTTGTATGAGCGCAAAACGAATAGTTCTGATTGGTTTTGCCATCCACAGCTCTTTTTGGGATTGCTACTTCTGTAGTGGAGCTCTGTTTTGTTTTTTTTCCTTGAGAAAGCAATTGTGGAGCCAAAGGGTAACTAAATGGAGCTGAATACGAAAGAGCATCAGATTATATTTATGGCAAAAGTTTGTTTTTGTCACATAATAATACTTTATATCATACATCACAGAAGGAGGTGATGTAGATTAATAAAAGTGTAGTGATTTAGGAGAGATGCTGGCTGATGTAGCATCGTGATTTACAAATCATTGAATTCATGTGTTTATCAACAATTCTTGGTTGAGAGTTAATGTCCTCGGAGTCTAAGTCACATGGCTGTTTTGAAACAAAAGGAATTAAGAATTATTTTCTATTTAGTTAAACGGAATATAAATCTCGTAGAAATTTCGTAGATAAGTGCACATATGTATCTAATAAACAACGCTTTTCAAGAACGTCTATTATGCGTAAATTATTAAATTATTCCACAAAAGTTAAAAACTAATAATGAAAACCTCATCAAATTATCATATTACTATTAAAAATCAGGTACCAGTTATTGCAAAAGAGATACTTTGGAAAAAAATTATTCGGTAGCTTTTTTGGTTCTCATAAAAAGAAAGATATTTGTTTTTCACTGCAAATTGGCAACTACCTCAACAATAGTACCCTCAAGTCCATTTAAATATATTACAAACAGGTAGAAATATGGTGTTTAGTTAAACAATTAAGGCAGTTTTAGAGTTTTGATTGTCGGGTACTGGTTTACTAATCATAATGTTACAATATTAAAACTTAATGCACAGAGATTAGAGAGAAAAAGTACAAGTCATACATATAGTGGAATGATAATTTCTAAAAAAAATACGGTGCCACTGTCTATTAAACAGGACTTCGTTCAATGCAGAGCATGGTTCTATAGATAGTGGAATCCAAAACCCACTAATGGACTCAAAATATGCGGCTCATAATGTGTTAATTAGTTTCAATCTCTTTTATCGTTGTCAAAATATAAAATTATTATGCCGAATATTGCTAGAAAGTGTTTGTTGTGTATGGAAACGACACTATCAGAGCTTCAGTAAAATTAAGCACATCCTAGGGACTTACTAAACCTGTCCATATTTACGTGTATAGGAAGAGATAGCAATTTTGAGGTCCTTAGTTAGGTGTCTACATTTGTGAGGTGTACGTTAACAGAGGTTTTAGTGCAGTTACACCAGAAAATATTGTATTGAAGGTTATGAAAGTAATGACGATCGATTACCGTGCGTCTTGTGCTCTACTTGTTGTAATGTTGTGCAAGATTATCAATGGAAATACAAGTGTACCACTATGCTCTCCTTTAATGGACCACAATCAATCTCAAGAAATAATACAATGCTGTATGTGAATTCGCTCGAACAACAAATATTATATTTTTGCAATAAACGATTTCCACCAAAGTAACATACTGGAACCAAATAAGGACATAGGTCTTATGTTCGAACATCATCCAACATATAATCAGCTATATAATACCCCAACCTCTGAAGATATGTATTTAGTGTCTCAGTTTTATCACGTGTAAAGTATCATACTTGTACAGAAATAACCAGACATGAAAAGTTACTAGACCTGAGTAGTATTGAGTCACGGACATCAACAGATAAAATTGTTTCTTTAATAATTGGGCACAAAGTATCACAATCTGGAGATCCTGAAATTCTTGCAGTGTATGTATATCACAACTAAAACAGGTAGTATTTTGTAGTGCACGCCGTAGTCTAAAAAATATTGACAGGCATCAAATAAACAGCCACAATTAAGTACGATTGGTTTCTGAAAGGTTTGCAGACAGATGGACCATATGTAATTACATTGAATCAAACATATCACGGACACTAACTGATCGAAACAAGAGTCTGAATCACTTTTTCAATGTAGTTGATGTGAAATATTCAAAAAAGCTAGCAAAAATACTTATGAATTTGCTAAGTAATCAACAGTTGAGATGTGGCTGATTATATCCTAAGGCCAGAGAGTAATACATAAATAAATATATAATTATTACTCTATGGGTGAAGTGTTTTTTCTAAATGAACCTCAGCGCAATGCAGCAACTATTCAAAAGGAACACTCAACAACTGACTTCACCAGGAGGAAGTTCCTGTCTCCGATAGCTCCAAGTTTGACCGTCTAGGTGTAGTTGCGATATGGTGTTCATACAAAAATTCATTATCCGCTGAAAGTTATTCTGCTGGCTATTTCTTTCTGGGCAAAAATATTTTAAAACTCTGCATTTTTGCAAATATAGTCAGTGAAATTACATTGGCAAAGTGATCCCTACTCATCTGATATTGTAAACTATTTTAGGCCCTAGAAAGCAAGCACCACCGAAGCGTTATGATATGCCTAGTACTCAAGAGAGAAGTTTATGCGATACCATCATTCGGAATGTACAAAAGGCGATATCAAGCCACATGCTAATGTCAAACAAATGATTCAGAGTTTGTAATAGATTTTTTGCCTCCATGGATTTGTACATTAGATAAAAGCCTGCTCAGTTTTCAGGAAAGTTATTCATGGAGAGTTGTTTAATACCATATAGTGCTATATGTAGAATAAATATTTACTGCAGAGAACATAAAAATAACAATTAAAAATAATAAATATTGTCAGTCAATCCTTCGACAGTACTAACATCATATAAATGAATGTAATCCATCCAAAAGATGTGTAAAAATATAAATATGGCTTCAACATAAAAACAACATCCTTTCAACATCAAATCAAACTATGTAATAGTGTGTATCTTGTTCTACACCCAAGCTGAAGCTTGATAAAATATGGTCTGATTACAGGTAATATGTGCATTAGAGGTTCTGCCTTTCGTTGCTAATTTCGTACGCTGATAGAAATATTCCATTCCTGTTTTGAACATCCTTGATTTCGAATTGTCAAGTAATAAACAAGTCTTTGTTAATACATATATTTTTGTGTATGAATTTGCCCAAGTTACCTGTGAAACACATTACACTCCAATTGATCCATAGAAAGTACAAACTCCTAACGGGACACAGTACCATCCAGACAAATATAGGAATTCGGACAACTAACAAATATTTAAGTGCATACCTTTGCCCGGCACTTGACAGATATAAGAGAACGCATTCCAACAGCGTTTGTCATCCATCCCATCTGTTCCATTACGATGACCAATAGTGAGGCATCCCTGATTACCCTCTGCATTATTTGGGTAGACACCAGGCAGCCATTGTACCCAAAAGCGCGATGAATCGAGCCAGGTGAAATCATTGTTTTCATATCCAAATCTTTGTCCACCAAGCCAAATATGTTTTACATTTGAATGATTCAGATATCCTGCCAAAAACTGAAACTCTTCTTTAGTGTGTACAGAGTCAAGATGTCCCTCCATATGATGTTCATTGCATTTATCTTCTGCTTCATTAAATGTTTTCGCCTCTGTACCAGAATACCAGTAGCAGTATCCAAATGAGGTAGATAGATATCCAACAGGACAATCTACAATTGAAAAGTATATTGTGAGTATAGCTAAATGTTTGAAAATGTTATATAAAACTAATTTTAACCGTACAATTTAAACTGTATACAGCTCCATCAAGATTCGGACCAGTGTATATTTATTATAAATATTAGAGAAAGTGTTCCCACTGAGGAAAGTTAAATCATCTTCTTAATTTGGCAAATGAGAGACAGAAGATACAACACGTGGAGGGTCCTATCCAGCAGTTTTCCAGGAAGTGAATAATTATCGAAAAGATGAAACCAAAGAAAACAGCCGGGCTATGAGTAGTATCAATTGACCAAATCAAATATCCCGGGGAAATGAGAAAGATATCATGTAAAGAATTGTGAAAAAAGCGTGATAAAAAGAACGTACATACATCAGGAGATGTGAAACTAGCGAAATTTTACCCATCTACACACAGAGTGGGGAGACTTTAAATTGTGCTAACTAAAAACAAATCAAAATGATAGAGCAAGGTATGCAATTACACTGAGAAAATATAGTGTGTCAAATGACACCTTTAAACGTGTCAGGCAAGTTTTGACACACCTAACTGTGTCAAATGATACATCAATAATATTCGTATGTGTCAAATGACACATTAAAGTGTGTCGAATAATATCAGATGACAACATCCAGAAACAAAGTGTGTCAGATGACACATTGAGAAACAAAGTGTGTCAGATGACACACCGAGAAACTAAAAGTGTGTCAAAAGTTTCTTGGACACATTTAGTGTCATA
>JAUYWI010066853.1:0-14950 GCA_034780595.1 Parotoplana pacifica
GGAAGGAAACTATAGTACATAGAGTAACAATACATATAGTACCCACTCCATGTTTATTTTATAAATTTGCGTATAGTGTCGCATAAAAGTAGTATTTTAATTACAAAATTTCAAAAAGTTATGTAAATGTGTTTCTTTTGTAAATTATACTATTTATTTTTTAGAAGCTACAAATTCAAATAATAATTAGATAGATAGATTTTGTAATTGATGTGTTTATAAACTTCTGCCTTCATTTAATTCTAATTGTATAAATTATAGATTTATGATGTGTTTTGTTATTTATTTTGTGCATTTAGTTCGTGTTCTTTTGTATCAAATTTTATAGAGTTTTATATGAAATATTTATTTTCAAAGGTTTAAAATTCAAATAGTTTTGTATATTCTAAAATATTTTTAATTTTTGCATACTACTGTTTCTTAGGTGTCGCATAAAAGTAGTACCTAACCCGAAATATATCAAGACAAAATTTTAGCAAGAAACTAATTATAGATTTCAATTCTGCATATCAATATTAGTCAGTAGTTGTAAAGTCACAGGTGCATACATTCAAAATGTTTGAGTGGACACTCTATGTAGGTATATTTACTCCATGGTCATTAGGAATGTAGCCACATATTTTCCTCATTTGATAGAATATAATAGTTTAGAAATATTTATTTTATTTTTGTATGAGAGATTGAAAGTAAAAGTAAAAGCAAAAGCTAAAATAAAATTCTTTAGTTTGAATGTCAAATTAAAACTGCAATTGTCTCCATAATATATGTAGTGAAGTAGTACAAATCATTTACCGGGTGTTTAGAACAATAAATGTAAAATGAATGTGTCTGAACTCTGAGGATTTGTTAAAGCCATCAAATAAATATTAAGAATTTCTTATATTGTTATTTAAAAATGATTTTGACCTGCAATGATTTTAAAAATAAATATGGGGAAGATATGTAATACTACGACTTTTCAATTAATTTACCGGGCAAGAGTGCATGCAAAGTAAATGTGTTTTTATAATGTGCAGATTTTAATGCATCTAATGCTTTATCAAGTGTAACGATATTAAAATATTCTTACTCTATCTCTAATTTTAAATCTTGGTTTATTAAATCAGAATTATCAGATGCTTCTTTTGGTGTAACTTTTACTGAAGAGTGAATTTTATTATTATATTCTTTAACTACCTTAGTATTATTCTTAGCCATTTTTGTGAACCTAATTCAGTGAATATTTTACGTTTAGTAAATTTGTTTTACTATTTGCTTTTATCTGCACATAATTTATTGGTTTTCTATTAGGTACTTTCTTTAAATGTTTTTAACCTTTATACCAGTTCTATACATTAAAGGAACAATCCAAGCTTCGCTTATCTTTGATGCCATTTTCGAGAGGCATATAAATTAAATCTGCTGACCAAACATATTCTTTTACTGTAAAATTTGTATGTCCTTCCTAATATTTTTATGAATTTCATCTGCTAAACTGCCTCCAAATTTTACTTGGTTCTAAAATTTTGTGATTTATAAAACTTTTAGCTTTTGTTTAAAGGTTAACTTATCCAAAGATTTTAATTCATGTATCATAATATTATCAGCAATGCTTCTTGTCTATTTATTCTCATCTAATAAATTTAAATGTTCTTATATCTATTTTGTAAGTTATGCCAATAAGTTATACTATGAATTGAGTCAACAGGTTTGACTATTCATTAGGTATATCATTTTCAGATAATCAAAATTGTAAGTGCTTATTTGCTCCAGCAAAATTATCTGTTTAACCATTTGTGTTAATGCAATGATATTCTCCATAAGGTGTAGTTGAAAAGAACTTTTTAAATAAAATTGAATTACGTGAACTTTTCTGAATATCTGAAGCTCTATCTTCTCTAGAGAAATTCATATCCTTTAAGTGATGGTTTTAACCATACCTGAGCAAGGGGGGCAGAGGAGACGTGCCCCCCCCCGAATATAGAAAAGGGGAGGGGGTCCAGGAAGAAAAAGGGGGAGGGGGTAAAAAGAAAGGAAAAAAGAAGGGAGGGGAGGAAAAAGTGAAGGCACAAGAAGGAAAAGGTGGAGGTGGTAAGAAAAAAGAAGGGGAGGTGTACTTCCCACCTGCAATTTCTTCTTCCTGACTTTAGTTAATTCATATACAGCAATAGCCATAGAAATGCAATATTTTTGCTTTTCCATATCCACAAGCCTAGCAATTAATTGTTAATATTTTGTTAATCCTAATGCTGATTTTTTGCATTTTCCTTTCTTCCTCTTTTAATCTCATGTTCCAATATCGTCTCATAATTTTTTTATTCATTCTTTTTATTGTTGCTCTATTTAGTCCATTCTGCGAATTATGGTTTTTTGTATTTCAGACCTATGTATTTCGTATAATACGTATGGCATATACTGGATTTGAAATTGGTATTTTCAGGCAATTCATAAACTGGTGTGGTTTCTATCCATTTTCTAACTTAGGTGATCAAGAATCCACTGTTTGCTGAAGATATGGTGATATTCAAGATAAAAAAAATAGTTAGCTTGACTGAAAAAAGTCAGGACGATCCCATTCTTTTCTTGGTGGATCAATTTTAGCTAGCTTTGAAGTGTATCATAAGAACTTTTCCTGGAATACACAATCATGTCAACAGAATGTTTCTTTATGAATTCCTTTTTCTGTTTCCTACTAAAATTGAAGGGCTACGATAAGAAAACTGAAAACTGTTGTGAAACTCTGTACCATTATTTCCATCAATTTTAAGGAAAATAATTGCGTGAGGTATCTTGTTTCCATTGGCAATGAATGATGTTCGACTTGTACCAAGATTGTACAGCTGCCGTAGATAAGTAGCTACCTTATATGCTACTTATTAAGTATTTGCACTGATAGAATATACGATTAAAGAAAACAAGGCTACCATAACAACACCTATCAGGCAGACACAAAATTGTAAGTGCATATATATGTACCTGACTGTGTGGGCATGGTATCATAACACAATATAATATAATGTAGTAGATAGCTACATACATTAAGTGCAGTGCATTCTATGTTGTCTTGAAATTATGTTCATAATGCTGTGGTAGCATGGTAGCTTCAATGTTTTATACCAAATTAATGAGTAATATCAAAATAAAATATTTGTAAACACATGGCAGAGTTAACAATTAAATTTCTGGGGGAAAATTTGGTGGTAATTTTTAATTTTGAAAAAAGGGGGAGGGGGTCTAAAATCAGACTTGTCCACCCCAAAAAAATTATAGCTGCTCAGGTATGGTTGTAACAAATACTGTAGAATTCGCCTATATCGTATTTCATTTTGCCAGACTAAAAAATACGATATAGGTAATTTGCTTAAATTAACCATACTTATGGAATATAGAAGACAAAAGCTATCATAAAATAACTTTGTTACAGTAAGAATAGAAAAAACATGTAGATAAAACAATTTTGTAACAGTAAAAACATGTAGCTACATAAAACAACCTTTTAATAGTAAGAATAGTAAAAATTATAAGAATTATACAACGATAGTTCTATAGCAATAGTTTTATTTTTTTAAATAAGATAAATTTGTTGATTGCTTTTGTCTTTTTAACAAGGTATCAGTCATTTTAGATTTCACAGAATCAAGTTGTTTCATTGCCTCATCATCATCTTCAGTACGTGTGCCTAATAAAATCTCATAAATTAGGCCACTAAGGTACAGCGAATCTGTATACTCATTATCCGTATTGTTTAAATAATAGAAAATACGATTCAGACGAATAAATATGATGGTGGTGCAAGAAACAAAATACGATATAGGCCAGCTTACTTTTATATAAAAGATAGAAAATGTTGTTTGTGCATTTAAAAAATACGATATAGGCGAATTCTACTGTACTCAGACATATCTTTTAAATTGCATCGTTTTAATTTGAAATACAAACTTAAGAATTATATTTTCACTTTTTGAGATTTTACTTTTAATTCAATAATAAAATAAACAATTCTAAACTACATATAATGTTGTAAGCTAATATTGTAATCTAAAACACTACTAAAAATTCTTTCGCTTTTAAATTCAAAATTTTGGGAATTATATTAAAAAATCAGCTAATTTTAACATTTTATACATGACTTTTTAAATTAAAAAAATGTGTGTTGGGGTGTCGATCGGTAGTTATATAACTACTCTTGTTAAAATTTCTGTGCAAATTGTTTTGCGGTCTGACTCAAATGATGACCCTCTTAAAATATAAGGTTGGGCCAAAAATGGATTACTTTTTGCAAAATAACAATTCTACTAATAAAATTGCTCAATATAATATTCAGCGAAATTCATGATTGTTGAAATTATACTCGTATTCCATTTTTTAAATTGTGATATTTCTGACCCAGCTTCAACTTGAATACCAATCAAAATTGAGAATTTGTATTTTTGCTATAAAAATGACATCTAACTTCAAATTCAAAATCATTTATGACATTTGTTTTAGAATAATCCTACGCTTTATGGAAAATATCGATACTAATTCCTATTTCAATTGGGAAATTTGACTTTTAGTCTTTGAAAAAAAATATACTGAAAAACATACCCTTTTCTAAACATGCAAGCTACTTTTTTCAAAAGGTTCCGTGTACCAAATTTCAGCCTTCGGTTTATGGTAAGCTAAGTAGTATTTTTAGGAGAGGGAAAAGATACTTCCTGCTGTGTCAGATAATAACGAGGTTAATTTTTAAGATAATTTTTAGAGATTTAAACATCGACTATAGGTCCAGGCCCAAAATAAGCGAACTTCAATTTCTGATTTTGGATAAATCTATGGCTGTTTTACTTGACAGTTGACACACTAATAACATATATGACAATATGGAAATATACAAACAAATGGTAAGCAATAAGGATACTAAATGATCAAAAGTGCTTCAAGAAAGCATGCGATCAATAAGCTGAAAAGATATATAGTGTGTGTGTGTGTGGGGGGGGGGGGGGTTAACAAACGAGGAATCAAACTATCTGGGTTTACGAAATTGTAAGATTTTTTCTTCTAGGGGCCATTTTACTCAGGTTATCTGACTCTAGCATTTAACACATCAATTTAAAACATCAAGGATAACAAAATTAAAAATGTATGCACAATAGCTACTCGGGGATATGATATGGGTTTGAGTTCCTGAATGAAAGAAAATTTGAATTATAGTACATCGAATGATATTGATTTGTGGGAAATTCGAATATGATCATTTTAATTCTATTAAATAATTCTTTAATGATAGTTTCAAATCAGTTAGAAAACAAATTTTATTTTACATAATACACAAGAACCTAGATATAGATACTCGAAGCCGTTTAAGAAATTCATGAGGTCACCTATGAAAATATCTACTATTTCCAACTAATAACCGCATTCACATAACCAAAACAAGCAAAATCAAGTAAATTGCGTAAAACACGATGAAATACCTATAGGACAATGATTATAACTACACACCCTCCATGCTTGTATATATATTCACATGTGACCATTGTTAGAGTATGAATTACTGTATTGTTTGCATTTTAGGAAAAAAGGTCTTGAAACATCTTAGAAAACAAAAATGTACATAAAAAACATCGAAGCCAACTATTAAGGCATATTTCAACCTTGGTAGGTCCATGTCTCAATGGATTCCACTTTCTCCACCGTTCCCTTACTTACTGCTGTACCATCCACGGATGAGGTTTGGCGACCGAGAGTGCACAGTTCCACAACAGCTTTCTTCAACCGCCCTCTCCATTCTTTGAGGTTGTCAAACCATGATGGTTTTCTAGGTGCCCCTCTGTGCCTGACTCAATTAACTGCTCCTTCCATCACCCGCGCTGCCCCTTGCTACATGCCCAAATTCAGAGATTTTAATTTTGGAACTCTTACAATTGGTTGTCTTTCTGCATCTTGCAGTATGGATTCATCTGTGCAATGCTCCCGCCACGATAAATCCGTCTCCAACACAACATATCGAATGAACGAAATCTATTCTTGTCATTTTCTTATGGTCCAGTCTTCACAACCATATAAGAGTACAGATACAGACGATATAAAAATTTGCATCACTCTGATTTCATCTGTCGCAGTATACTGCGTGAATTCCAGATTTTATCCAATCCTGCCGTTATTTCTTTGACCATTGTGATACGTCTCTTTATTTCTGGTGTGCAGTTTCCATCTGCTGATTTTGTGGACCGAAGAAAATTGAATTTTGTCACTTGTTCAATACGATCATCGCGGCTGCCTGTAGCAGTCAGTTATGGTGGATATGAAGAGATAAATTGCTGCAAAATATATTTGACGGCAATAGCCTTCTACAGTAGCACTGAGATCCGGTATCTGTTCCAATTTTGAAGCGTGAGGGAGCTCTTCTTTTCAAGGCAGATTTTGCACACCTGACATGTTCAGAAACTTAATAAAATTTTGCAGTTTTTCGAAATGAAAAATCAAAGGAACTGTCTAATTAATTTCAGTTTTTTACAATTCTACAACTGTTTGACCGTCAGCGGCTGTTTCTGAAGAGATCTGCTTAAATTGTCAGTATTTTTGTAGATTGTCTTCGATAAGTCTAGGCCATATAGTAAATTAAATTGGCTCATTTCATGCTTTATACCAATAATTGAGTTCCATTTTCCCATGTAATGTCCAACAGTTCAACCAAGTATGTCCAATTCTCGAGTATACTCTCAATAGCGTCCCACTGGACTGTTCGTCTTGTTTGAAAAAAAAAAGGATCTGATTTCTGGTGCTGACTGTTTTCGTTCTGCTGAATCCTAAATACATTTTTCGTTAATTTTCTCAAGATTAGCATTATGACAGCTTTCATAAGCTGCATAAAGAGCATCAGTGCAGATTTTAGACAGTTTACTTACATCACCTACCGCCAGATTTAACGCATGGCCCCAACAATGGGTGACTATGGCTCTGCTTTCTTCTTGAATTTTAGGTGCTACATCTTTCTTTGAACCCGTCATATTTCTTGCGCCGTCATAGCATAGACACCGACAGTTTCTCAGTTTTCAGCTTCAAAATCATCCTGATTAAGACTCATGAATGGTGTTAATCAGGACATCAGCCTCTATGCAATGTACGTTGTAGAGGTCAATAAAAATCTTATGATCAACGAGTGCGGCATTGATCAATTAAATGCAAATGTTCAGAATTTTCAATATCGCTACATTTATCTGCCATTATAGAATAGAATGCACTTTTAAAAATATCAGAGCTGATTTGCCGAAGAATATACAAGGCCATAAGTTGTAAGCATTTTGTGTATGTCATGGGAGACATAAATATGTATTTAATAGTCCTTTTTTCATCCATTCTAAAACCTGGGGACAGTCAAACGTTCTTATTCTCATTAATTGAATAAAGTTGCTTTCAGTACCTCAGAATGATTGGCTCTGACGCGCAAGATATGGTATGTTATGTAAAATTCGCAAAAACATATCACGATAACTCTCTTTTCATTCAAAGGTTTAGTATTTAGCATTTCACCATCACCCGCTTCTTCTTTCGGTAGATTGTGAATTGCCATAACAGCATTATGATGATTTGAAGAAGCTTCATGTTTTATGAAGGCCGTATAGTAGCTTCCTTCCACTAAGAAAAACATAAAAAATGTACGTCTGTTCTCTGGAAGCAATTTTTAAGAATTTATTTTCTCTTTCAGCTCTTATACAGTCATAGCAAAATACAATATCTTTGGCCGACATGGGAATAGTACAAACCAATCAGACCGAAATGACCTTTGCGATTGACAAATACCATAAGAGTGTTTGGGAAATGCAAAATTATTTGGAGGATGACACTTTTGAGAAATGAAGAAACTACTAGACATTGTTAGGAGCTGCATCTCGGTTAGTGGAGGGCGCTTCAGCCTCGGTGGTGTTAGGAGCTGCATCTCGGTCAGAGAAAAGGGTGCTTACAGCATCTGCGGTGTTAAAAGCAATTGCAGATGAGAGCTGATGTGACACATTAAAAATGAAGTGATTGGGGCTATAGTTTTTGCGACATCAGATGGGGTGATGTTTTCTGTAATGATGGGCAGCAGGTAAAGTCATCAGCTACCTAGTATCAGCCACAGTTACCAAGCTGTGTTGGTGAAATAGTTATTTATACGCTAAGCACAACAACCAACAATATAAAGTGTATAATAAAGTCGTGCAGCTATGATACATGGGACGTGCCAATTTACATAGGCGCAGCAATCGTTGGTAAGTGTATCACAAAGATAGAGTAACTTAAAAATCTCAAGTAGGCGCCGATTTCAGTCTTACAAAAACTGGTCCGCCGCCACTGAATAAGGGTAGTGTCAATCGCATATCTGATATTATTAATTTCTTTTCCATGATGATTATTTTCAGTTGCTCATACAAATTGAATTCAGTTGGTGAGATGTTACAGACTTGTCTTATTCCTTTTTCAATAGTAAACCAGTCAGTGAGGTCATTTTCCCAACGTACTGCTGCTGTCTGTCTCACATAGAGTTATTGAATTATGTAGGGTTACGATATGCTTCGGAATATCTAAGATAACATTTGGAAGTTTGGGATGGCTAACTCGGTCAAACGCTTTGGTATAATCAATGAATAATATATATAGACTTGTATCTTTCACACTATTTGATTTTTCAATCAACAGCTGAAGAATCAAAAGCATGTCTCTTGTCCCTTTACCAGCTAAAATTCCTGCCTGTTGGTCAGGTAACTCTCTCTATCTAAAATAGCCTTAATGCAAACATAAATTAGATGAAGTAAAACTTTACTAACATGGCTTAGAATACTTATAGTTTTGTATTTCTTGTGATTTTCAGGTTTCCCGATTTTGGTAAGGTCTTATCTTCAGGCTACTTCACTTTCTTCCAGATGTTTATACATTTCTAGATCTCAATTTGAGGATAGCATACAATCACAATTACAGCCTTCAAGCCACTTCATTTTCATCCAGATGTTCTTACATAACTTGTGTAAAATGCAAATTCCAGCTTCCCCTGCTTCCTTGAGAAGCTCCACTGGAAATTCATCAACTACAGGTAATTTTCCATTCTTTAAAAATTTTATGACTTGCCTTACCTCTTCTACCAGTATATCTGGTTCCCTCTCATTGGCTATCTCTATGGTTTCCACCAGTTCTTCATTTTCAGTTTTTTATACAGAACCTCTGTATAGTTTTTCAATCGGTTAAGAATGAGCTTTTTCTCTTCCTTCTTCATCTTTCAGACTACTTTGTTGTAGTGTATGTTCATTTGATAGGGATCATATCATCTTGTATGCGCCACTTGTATTTCCTCTGCTATTCATATTTTCCACTTCATTACATTTTTCTTTAACCATCTACTTTTGTCTCTGCTAAGTTCTTGCTTTAACTGGTATTTTAATCTCTTAGTCTTCATTCTTAACGGCTGGTTCATTTCGTAATTCCCTTGCTCTTTCATTTAACTTTAGTTACCATATCTGAACTTTTATTTAATATGATTTTCGCATAGTAACTGTTTATAGAGATGCCAATATTGGATGATAACAAGAAGGATTAAAGACATGTATATTATAAAACCATAATTAAATGGACATGTGACCACATATTATCTTAAATACCATACCTACATATATCTATTTTCTAACTTTCTGCTTAGCAACTGTTTCTAGGGTCAACAATATCGAAGAACAACAAGCTATTTTTTTAATTTATACAACAGCAATGAGTTTAGGGTTATTTGTGAATATCAAATCTTTGTTACTAATTCTGAACTTTTGCCAAGGAAACCAATATTGTATATCAACAAACAATCTTTTTGAACTCATCTGGAATAGTTATGTTATTATGGTATTTGACCATATGAAACCATTGTTATTTTAATTTAGTAACTATTGCTAAGGAAGCCAATATTGCATAGTAACTATTTTATCCGCACCTGCTATGATGTTATGTATGTTTGACAAAACAAAGGCCTCTAGTTACAATATAAAACTTTCAGTTCTTGTATCTACTTAAGCATTGGTGTTAGAAATGAGACTACAAAAGAGTTTTGCTGATTTATCTCATATGACTATGATCTACATACATATTGTGTGGATTTGAACACATGAAGTTTTCTCTACCATACTTCGAACATAGCAAGAGTGCAATGCCAGAATGAATTATGTATGAATTAATTACAAAAAAAGAGAATTACTAAAAACGAAAAAAGTCAAAATTGTTTTAACCTAGCCTCTAAAATAAAAAATAATCAACATCTGATACTGACATTAAATTGATAACACTAAAAAAATTCAGTGAGGTAAACGAGCATTACATCAAATAGGGGCAATTTCACACTGCTTCACAAATTTATGTTACTACCATAAGTAATTCTAATCGCACCAAGAATCTTGACCCTAAGAAGCTATGGAAATCAGAGTATGTAAACTTTGAAGACTTACCATTTGTGATACTTGGGGTTCCTCTGGTGCCTCTGGTTTCTCGGGGTTAGTTGTCATTTCACTCATTTTGTTTGTTTTTAACTCAAGGATTTTTTTATTGTCAATACTACATAATTTTGAAAGAAAATAAACTAAAATAATAAATTTGAATACTGATTATAAAATACAAAATTTGTTACTTGCATACATTAGTATAAAATAAACATTTCTGATTTACTAAATAATGTACACACATCATGTTCCTATTAATTACCTATTCCAGTACTTAATTATTTTGTCCTCATATCATATTATTTTATGATGTTATCTCCTATTGTCATTTGGTATGCTCACTGCTTTCACAAAGCTACGATATGGATGGAATACAATGCCTCACAAACTTTGCAAGGCCTTCTAACTGCAAACTTGTGCTAAGAAACCTGCCGGTAGACAATGACCAAATCTAATGCAGTCCACGCCACTGTTGATGACGAGAATATCATTGCACCAATCAAATCGGCCCTGAGTCAAGGCTGCCATAGTTACGTCATTATACAGGACGAGCATCATGCTAAGCTGTCACACAACCCATGTGTCTTGGTTAATGTCAGGATCGTCAGTGTCAATTCCAACCAAAGCCCACAGTCATGCATATTCAGCAGACTTAAATGCCATCACTGACAGTGGTGCCCAATCCAATGTTTGGTCTCTGAAGGCATTCGATGCTGCTGGCTTCCCCATTCAGTTTTCTCCTCAGTGTCACTGAATCACCTGAAAGCAGCCAATTCCTCAGCCATACAACTTGTAAGTCACTGGATGGTATAGTCTTATCCTGCAGAACAATGATCTACGTCAGTGACCAGGTTAGTATTTGTTCTATATGAAGCAATGGGTACTTGACCACTACTGAGCAGCAACATTTAGCACCTACCCACATAAGCACTGATAGAATGTATGATTAAAGAAAATAAGGCTACCATAACAACACCTATCAGGTAGACTGTTATTCTAACACACAATTGTAAGTGCAAATATCTATATATGTGACTGTGGGCGCATGATATTATAACACAAGATAATATACAGTGTAATAGATACCTACATACATAAAATGCAGTGCCATTCTGTGTTTTCTTGAAATAATGTTCATAATGCTGTGGTAGCTTCAGCGCTTTATACCAAGTTAATAATGTCCCTCCTAAAAATTATAGCTGCTCAGGTGTGGATTCAAGATCTTTGAATTGTCTCCTGAACAACTTTTGCTTGGTGTATCAGTCTATTATTTTGAGGAAGCCATCAATTCTGACCTTTCTGTAAGAATAGGCCTTCAAATAAAACCTTTGTAGTATTTTCCAGTGAAACGTTGACCCTTTTGAGATAGTCTACAAAGCACAAAACCCAGTCAACATGAATTTATGACCAGATTGTGAACAGATCTTTCTGTATCATGCACAGAAGTTCTTCCTCTTTTGAATTCACTTATCCTAAAGTAAATAGCACATTTCTTAGGTGATGCCTTGTTGTAATAGAAGACTGATGATATCAGAGGATGATCTATTAATTCTTGGAAGAAATTTGATAACAGCATGCTTCTCAGTCACTACAATTCACAGCCATCATCAATAAATGCTTTATGAAATTATAAAATTTTTAATTTGAATATTAAACCATAATGCAAAGTATAATGAAATCCATATTAGCTGTTTATGTACCTAGCTTAACCATAGATATTTAATACAAAAATTAAAATTATAGCAATAGATCTTAATGGCCAGTTTGGACACTTAATGGCCACACGATGTATGTTTAAACTGTTTGTTGAGACCAGTTAATGTCCATTCATTGATATTTCATATAAAAAACATGGGCACCCCCAGGTGTAAAAGTGGGGCCCCTAAGACTATTAGGACCACCCCAGATTTTAGACTTTTCCATAATCATTAAAAGCTATTATAATTATTCATAATTTTCAAATAATACTTTATACTACTTTAATGTAAAAATTGTCAAAAATTAAATAATGAAAAATGAATAATCTTGTAATGTAATTCTTAAAATCATCAATATTTATACAACAAGTAAAACGTACATTGTAAACCAAAATTAAAATAAAACATAAAACAGTCATTGCAAAATAAATAGGCAAATTAGAAAATTCAAAACTCTGTATATATTTTGCTTTCACTATAAAATCTGTTTATATCTAGATTAAGTAACTTTTTTATGCACAATTTGATTCAAAATGTGTTGTGCCCTTATTTTTAAGGGAAGATTTTAAATTAAAATTTTTTTGCATACCTACATATCAGAACACACATATTTTTTACATAAGTACATGAATAAACAGAAATAATAGTCGCCATTTCATTTTGATTGAATTATAAATATTCATGAAAATTTAAAAAGCCATATTATGTACCTAGTTACTTCTGTTATTCTTATTAAAAAATTGTAAATACCTATTAAGGAAACACTTCTTCACAAATTGTTTTAATATAACGCAGAATTTAATTTGCTATTTGGTGGTAGTAATCTTATATACATATATGTGTAGCTAACTTATGGGCATTCGGAAATGGCAGCCTCTTATCTCTGTTATTTTATATATTTTATTATGGATCCAGAAAGGACATGCCTGTTCATTCAAAGAAGCGAAAAAGTGGAAGTGGTTGTGAGAATGATTGTGTCAAATATCGTAATTTAACATGTCATTTTAGTAAGTACCTATAAATACACTAGCTGACATTAAATTTCGTAATTTTCAAACTGCATTGCTGTATAAATATAAAGAATTTTATTTCAACTTTTAACTGACAATGCTTGCCTTTAGTGAGTTATACAACCTTACAAAGGGAAGAAAAATAAACCAATGGCCTAACAAAATCCAGAAGAAAAATAAATCCATAATCTAAACGAATAGCACATGCATTGGGAGAATGAAAATCAAATGCATCATCTTGTTATTAAATAAATGTTTAAAAAATATTATTTACAATTATGAATCAATAGAAGCCTCTACATCTCTAGTCACTCCATCTACCAATCAGCAGGGACAGATCTATATGTCAGAATGTTGTACTTTTGCTGAGCCCAATCGACCTACCACAGCAAAGGTTTTTGGGCAACAAAGCAAATCCAGTGGAAAAGTGAAGTCACAGACATTTAAGCCTAGTTGGTTTTTGGAATTTCCTTAGTGAAAAACTAGAAATAAGGTTTTTGTTTTGTGTGTAGTAATTACATTAAGTATAATCAGCTCTCTCTCTCTCTCTCTCTCTCTAAGCATTTATAACAGATGGGTTCAGCAACTGGAGAATAGCGATTCAGTGATTTAAGAGCTTAGTTACAACAAAAAGGAAAATTTATCATCACACAATTGACTGAGTATCAGTCACAGTTTGAAGCAGAATGACGGGAAATGTTTCTCAAGGAACTTGGCAGTATTCAATATCTTATGCATCAAAGTTTGGCCATGCGTGTACATGAAAAACTGCAGAGGGAAATTTCCACCAGCTGATGAAAATCTTCAGAGACATCATTCCTAATTATACATTTACAACTTTTTAAACTGCAGTGAAGCCCACACTTTAGAACCATGTCTCCCTCACAAAAAGCAATTTCCTAAGCATTTAGATAATGTTAGACAACCACACTTTGATTCATCTCCCAAAGACTTATTCAAAAGGACCTATTATAAGGTAATTGACAAGGTTGTGAATCAACTTCAACCATGATTTTCTCACAATTCTCTCGAAATTCATCTGAAACTGCTAACTAGACTTCCAGCAATGAGTTTCAGATGGATGAGGCAGTCTGTGATTTCTATAAGAATGACATGGACATCCAATCTCTAAACAGGTAATTGAACATGCTGCCAAACCTAAAAAACAGGCAAAATTGACTGAAAAGTAGATTATAACGAATGTGAGAAGTGTCGACAAAGTTCTAAAAGCAACAACACTTGGACAGGCACTCTTTGGGCATGTTACTAAGTTGGTTCATCTTTTCATGACCATTGCTGTCACAACTGCATCCTCTGAGCAGTCATTTTCTGCATAATTTAGAGCAAGCATGATTCAGGGATGCCTCAATATTGCCTTACTTAAAATATAAATTAAGTATTGAGAAAAGTATTCTTATTAGATAGTTCAGTGAGAATGTTTAGATTTAATAATATATCAGTATATTTAAACCAAATTTTTGTTCAGAAAGGTAGATCTAATTCTACTGAGTTTAAATCTCTTTACTTTATTGAAATTGATCAAGTGGTTCAAAAGTTATGTCTATTTAAATTAAGTAAATTCTGACATTTTATAATTCTATTTTCTAGATCCCTATTGTGAGCTTGAACTATGTAATTCAATCTAAAAATTTATATAAATTTTGAAGTTACATTTTGAAAATGTGGTATGTTTTAATATGGAGCTATTTGATACAAAAATCAAATATTAGATTCTGATACAAAAATAATATATATATATATACAGGGTGGGCCAAAAGTCACGCAGTATGAGCAAAAAGACAACATGTGATAACTAATGAATTACAATCAAGTA
>JAUYWI010066864.1:0-40549 GCA_034780595.1 Parotoplana pacifica
TCGGGACGCCTGGAAAAGGGCAGTTAAGATGGCAGCACGAGCAGCAAACGCCCAATTGGACGACGCTGGATGATGATATGATACTGTAAAGCAATGAAAACTCCTATTTGTTCACACCAAAACATGGAAAATGAAAGGTTAATGTAGAAAATACATATTTATATTGGATTGATCAACTTTCATAATAACAAAATGATTTGTGTAATTCCGAAAAGATATTTTTTTAGACATTTTGTCTTAATCATATCAAAGTTTATTCTAAGCATAATTTTGATATAATTCAGATCTGTTTTGAATAAATCAGAAGAATTTTCTATCTTTTTGTTATACATATGTTCTATATGGAAATGTTAATCATTTCCAAAGATATTAGCTTTTTAAATAACCAATGTTAACCATTTTGAAAATATTGACATATTAAAGGGGTGGGTTTTAATTTGAACTGAAAATAAGTTACTAGAGTCTACTGATTCCAAAAACACATCTTTTGGGCATGGGGCATTTTATTTAATAAAAGCTACATACATATGTTAGTTGTTATTTGAATAACATTTAGAAGTACTAAAATATGTCAACGTAATTGTGGGTGTGTTATAACTATTAAATTATGTCAGTTTGCTTGCATTATATATTTCCATTACAACAAATTAGAAAAAAATACTTTTTATTAAATAATTTCTTTATTAAATTGTGTCTAATATGTATTTTATTATAAAATAATTATCTATGTCGGATATTATTTGTCTTTAATACTTATTCTTTTTCATGCACAAACATTATTTTTATATTGGTTTTACTCATATTATTTTGATTTTCAATAACTTTATTATAATAAGTTACAAATGGAAAGAGAGAATATACACCGTTCAGTATAGGTACAGTATACATTTTGTTAATTCCCTATAGTTTAGTTGTTTCATTTATATTTAAATCAATTATTATCATTTTTTAATTTATGTGAACCTCAACACGATCCGTGATTTAGTTTAATGCTTTTATTATCTCCATTTTTCACCACCATCTGCCTGTAATTGAATTAGTCAGAACTAACATTTGGTAGATATGTTTTATTATTGCAATTCAGGGTGACAAAAATTAAAAGAGGGAAGTTAAGTTCTCTAATCCATTTAATTATCCAGCGTCAGTCGTTATCGCCTGGCTATTTCCTAAGGGACTTTGATCAACTAACTCATGGCATCCTCTTCGCGTTCTTTTGTCTTCTAACTGATCATGTATGTACTTCTTTCCGTTTTTCTTTTCTAACTTTGTACTTACAAAATGGAATCGGATCACCTCAATCTACTTAGAGTTTGCTGGTGCTGAAAACAATTATACTAGTTGGCAGGATTGATTGTTCATAGATATTTTGCACATATAGAACATATTCTCTATAGTGTAGCGCAGAATTAAACAGAACGACAGAACGAGGCGAACAGATTTGAGTTGATTATTCAATTAGGGGGAAGTTTAGACTATAGGTTTCCTCTAACTTTATATGGCATAAGTTAACTTGTGCTGCTCCAGATTTTGTATACGTACGCTTTACTTGAATCAGGACAGTTAATAAATTGGATACTATATTATTATATCGAATTGAATTTGATTTGTGTTGTGTTGTTAGCGATCCCTTAATGGAAACTAGAAGCTGAAAACTGGTATTGACTAGATAATAAAATTAAATAGCGCCATTTTGAAGATTTGGACATCTTCAATGTTTTCATAGTTACCTAGGAAATAATACAATCAAATGAAATGTATGCATATGGGGATAGATGATTAGATATTATTATACGTGTACTTTGTTGGTGTTTAGTTTTTATGAAATATTCGATTGTAAAACTTGAACTGGTTCTCTAACATGTTTGCGTGGTTCTTCAAAACAGCGCTTGTCTATTGACTTAATATTGGGTTGTTTTGTCAATGATTTATTAATGAGTAGCTTTCGATCCAGAGATTGTAATGGTTATGCTTTGGATATTATTAATATTATTGATAATCGTTAGTTGTTTGCTTTATAATCTTAAGTCTAATAAACAATAGTAAATAACTGTACATTGAATTGACATGTTGTATTATGTAATTTTTTAGTCAATTAATTGGAGAAAAATTCGAAAATATATTAAAGGTTTAGTTGTTGAGGTCAGGAAATCGACGTGCGTATATTATAGATGGAGGTGGAAAACATTATCATTAGATAGGTGCAAAAAGCATTTTATATTTAGAAACAGACAAAGTAGAAGCTTAGACATTTTAATTTAGCTACTGAGGCTGTATATAATTTCAAGTAAATAGTGAAGAAAAGATCTAAACGTTGAATTTTAATTCCATTGAGAACAATACTAGGTACCTATTTATTTCTACGTATTAGGGTTATAATCTTCAAATATTTTTAACCTTTGATAATCTGTTTAGATTGATAAACAGTAATTTTGTTATTTGTTTTTACTATTTTCTTTATAGTATTTAAAAAAGTTATTTTAAGGATTCCAACCAAAACACAATTCTATTTTTTTATTGTTTGTATTACACTTTTAGCCATGAGTTATGATCGACTTGGGAACACGCACTACCCCGCCCCACAAGACATGCCTTCCATTCCCCAAGCACAGTCTCTCTACCATCCACAGCATCCACCGCAGCAGAACTACCATTCACAGGCGCCCAACTATCACAGCCAACAGCACAATTATCACAATTACCAAAACCCCTACCAGCCAGGTTCACGACCAGCACGACAGCTCCCCAATACCGGCGGTGGACCACCAAACTATCACAATGCAAATAGTTACTATCCTCAATCTGGCTATAAACCGTCCATCCCCACCACGCCACAGCGTGGGCGTGGACGATCTGTTCCGCCACAGTATACTGACGATACCTACTATTCAGCGTATCCGCCACGGTCGCCGAGTGCCACTCCATCAGCTGACAGTGCTGTGGCATTAACTCATCGCTCCGATCCACGTCACATCCCACATTCCGATCCCCTTGCTAGTCCTCCACATGGTGGTTCTTTATCACCGGGGGATGATTTCTATGATGGTGATGATTGTTCACCACTCCCTCCTGATGATGATGAGATACTCTCTGGGGAAGAGCCTCTGTTACGTGAACGTGATAATACATACTATGATGATGAGGATGTCCATCGTAACGAAGGGCGGGAGGTGGCATTGGTGGTTACTCCAGCTGAGGGACCCGTTGATGGTAGCGAAACAGCAAGCAAGGCTGGGGATACCGGTCTTGGTGGAATTATGAATCTCGCTGCTGCCGCTGCCAACCAACAGGGCAAACCTTTAAATTTGGCATCATTGACCCTAGCAGCTGCTCAAACGACGCCTCGAAAGCGGCCAGCCAACCGTGGCAATCAGCGGCCAGAAAGGGCACTCTTTTGTTTAACATTGCGAAACCCAATTCGTAAGCTGTGCATTAACATTGTTGAGTGGAAGTATCCTTTTATTAAATTGTTTGCGTTTTTCAACAATTGCACACCAAATTCATATAATTATTTAATATCTAATGTTGAGTGGTAATTCTTACTAGGATGAACCGGTGATAGTTTTACACTTTTAAACACTGAATCATATTTTATGGCTCAATTTAAAACTCTAAAATTAAGCTATTTTTGGATAAAACGTACAATTCTTTCGTAAATACATAATTAATTGCTGTAAGGTAAGTAAAACTTCGAAATTGTCCAAAAAGGTGAAACTTTTACGTATTTTTTATTTTGAGGTCAATTATGGAAGTTTTCTATTCGTCCTGAGAGTTGAGGTTGATAAGATAATACACGTACGTAGATATCTACATATGATAAAATACCAACCACATAGGTTGCCTAGAGCTAGATACAATTACTTTATTTAAACTTTAATTAACTAAATCAGGCAAGATTTTTGCTTCCGTGTTCGTTTACTCGATGCTTTTTGTTCATTCTAGTTTTTATTCTGATCTTTTTGGGAATTGAAATACAGGTGTTTTACAATTTGTCGATGTTTGATATTCTGACTCATTTAATGGATTATAATATTGAGTTTAATTGAAAACAATGATATTTAATATAAGAATCTGTGTTATATATTTTTTATAGACAATAAAAGTAATGGTAGGTATGGCCTAACATTAGTTCTTTTCAAATTTAATGATTCCACTATGAATAATAAAGAAAATATTATCCAGTCTGATTTTAAAACCATATAAAATGGTAATGTCTAATTATAAAATTTAGTTCTCCTTTTATGGGGTTAGTAACCTCACTATTGTAATAAAAGTAGTTAATATCCTTAGTAAAATTTAAGAATCCATTTAATGTTAAAAGTATGTGAACAATGTAACTTCAATGAATCTAGTTTAAGATTTATATTTAACCTTTTAAAATTTTATAGCAGTGATTTGACTTATTTATTATTAGTTACATGTACATATATAATACTTGATGTGATTAATTCGAGCATTTGTAGATGTTTCTAGTGATTTTTTAATGATAGGAATCACACATTTATTATTTTTTGTGTACCTTTCATGTACTACAGGCATCTGAGCATTTATTTATTTTATTCTAGGAGATATCATCTATCTATTCTATGTGGTGATCCGAGAAATGTGTTTTAACTAGGGTGCTGTAACTAGTGGTCCGAGTTGTGATAATGGTTCAAGCTATGTGTTTTAGATATGTGCATAGTCTGAGTTGTGTATTTTAGATATTGCTCCGAGTTAATGTACTCTAGGAGTAGATAGTGATTTGAATTATGAATTTTAGATAGTTGTCTTAATTATGTATTTGTTGGGGTGGTGTATTAGCTGTGACATTTAATTTAAATTTATCTTAAGTATGTTTATTAAGTTAAGCATTAATAACATTCAGAATATTGATTATTCAAAAAGTGAATTGTTTAATTGAAATGTATGGCGGACTGGTTATTGGAAACTATAAAAGGTGTCGAGTTAACCTAGATCCAACTATTCTACTGAGTTCTAAAGGTGAATTGTGAGGATTGATAAAATAAATGTTTTAATTATGAAGACATAGTTGATATAATAATGGCATGGTGATCGATAGTTTGCTAACCCATCCCATTGTTCCTTAGTTAGCAGAGGAATATAGTTAAGACTACAAAACTCACATCGTTGCTATCGTAAACAAAAATATGGGAAAATACGATCCTCAGACAGAATTTTATTGCTTATAAATGATCCTGTAAGGTTAATAAATTGCGTTTTATTATTATTATATAAATATTGCTATAATAATTTACTAAAGTCAGTGCGATGGCTTTATAAAAGTATGAGGTAGCCCTTTTTTGGTAGATATAAGCCACAATTATTTCATTGTGTTAGTAAAGCGTTACATTAATTTCTGTTTTGAGTTGAGTTGACTTTTTCTAGCGCTAACAGACATTTGTGTTTGATAAAAAGACTGTCACCGATTAAATGATCTAACAAATAAATGTACTTACAAAATGTTTATTTAGAGCTGTGTATTATAGCTCTAAATAATTTTCAATTTATTTTTTTAGTTGGTTCCCATAACTTAAGGCCAAAAAACATCGATTAGGCTAATGGGTTCCATGTTGAAGTGCCATTTTTTTGTAGAAGGCCATTTTTATCACTACATAGTTTAAATATTTTTGAAAATCAATTTACTATATTTTCTGTCATTTATCTCTCAATATTCATGATGTGAATGTTTAAGTGTGATATTTAGAGTTTACTTGTCTATACTTTTATTTAATAATATTATTTAATTTTATTAATTTACAGTATATTGAATTATGTATTTATGTATGTGCCTTAGTTTAATATGATGCTAGCATTCTAAATTGTTTGGTTCTAGTCAATTTGATTGCTAGATTGTTTAACATTTTTCTTGTCTTTTTTAAATTTCCTTGTATTCGCTTATGTCGATATAATAATGCATTTTAGACATTGACAAATCGATACAGAATATAAAATGTGTTTCCCATTTTTGTTCGAGGAAGTACTATTTATTGTCAAAATATTCTTCCAGTTTTCATTTTGATCAGATGGGATTATAGGAGAGTCATTGTACTTGTTCTATCAAAGTAACGTTCTTCCTTCTGTTCCCACAAATTCTACTATGGTTTTTCTGTTTAAGAATAAAATATATACAAATTATTGTATTGTCTAAATTCTACTCTTTGAAAATAGAACATACCTAGCAGCTTTGTTACAGTGCTTGAAATTGTTGTGAATATTTTTAATGAAGAATTTGAATTAAATTCACTGACTTGTTAGACGGGGTCTACAGACTATATCATTTTTCCTTATTGTGTATTCACTGACTAACAATAAAAATTAAATAAATGGTTATGTATGTACCTACGGTATGGCACAAAGGGAAGAGAAAGCCAAGTCTAGTATAGTTTTATGCATACATACATAATGTATACGTCCTATATACTTGTATTTTGTTTGCTTCTGTTTAACGGAAATATCTGCTGCTTCAGGTGAGTACGGACACGTTTTAGGATATTCTATTTCATTTTGATTTAATTGTTGTTTAAAGGTTTCCATGGTCAGAACACATGCGAATATTTTCTTGAAGCTAGAAAGAACAATTTTATGAATAATATTATTATACTAAAAGCTTTTAAGGTTTATTGATTTGGTTCGCTTAATTGAATGTTGCTTGGATGTTTCTTCTCAGGTTTATCCAAAGTGGTAAAGAACAAACTACTGTTATATGAATTCGAGTGTTGATTTTTATAACTTTGATTTACATTTTTTATCTGGAAGAACCTCTTCCAGCATAGTACTGTATGATAATAAAAGTTCTGTTTCTATATTGTGAAAATTAGAAATACTAATATTTATCTAGAATAGTTAGCTGATGATGCTATAGTATTACATGTGTTGACACTTTCATTTTCACTACGTTTTGTTTGAAAAAGGACTTGTTGTTCTTGAAATTAATGTTTAGTTTTGTTTATTTAGGTTTTTGTTGAATTTAATAATAGTTGTATGCAATTCAGGACATGATAAAACTCATTTTAACTTTTCGTAGACTTTAAATTTTTTTTAGTATGGATCAAACATTTTATTATATAAAATTATTAGTTTGCGAAACCATTTCTATAATTTTATACTTCCTATATACCGATTTCATGCACGCATTCATCGATCAAATGAACAAGATTTTAATTTTTTTTAAATAGATTTTGGTTTTTAAATTATGGTTATTTAATTTGTAAATTTTATATCTTCACCTTTCATTTTTTCCCATATCTAATTTTAGACTAAAACGGTGTACTTTGTTCAAAATGATACAGCTTATTTTTAAAGCAAAAATATTGCTATTGTATAGTTTGTGGCAAATACAATGGAATATTGAATCCCTAACCTATATGCTTTCTTATATGGTGACTTACATGATGACTGGTCAGACCACATTTCATCTATAAAGTTTTTATTTTTTAAATGATTTAATTGCACTAAATAATTTAATATGTTTTATAATATTTGTTTAATATATGTTTAATAGTTTTTTTCTTTCTCAAACATTTTATAAGACATGGTTAACTTAAAAAACATAAACCAAAAAACTGGTAAAACTATGCAGGAAACATTTCATGTGTGAACAAAAGTTAATAAAATTGGTTGAAACAGCCATATTTTGCACAATTCAAGCTAAACCAGAAAGTATTTTCCTTCAAAACATTTTCAGATTATATAATTATTATACAGGTTCTTGTTGTGATTACTCCACCTAATAAAACAAGAATCATAAAAATTGGTGCAGAAGAAAGGTCTTTTCACGTCTAAATGAATGTAAAAAATGGAGCTACAAAATTATATATTTTTTCAAAAGAAATTGCAATGTGGCATAAAGTTTTTGCACTTAATAAAGCAGCAGATTTGTTAGCCACTAGATCAAAGTCAAATTTAATTGGGTAACCTACTTTTTCTGAACAAGACATGCATAGACTGGTTTTGATATCATTGGCTGGGTGCGGCAGCCCCTACTGGCATTACACAACTTGGACATATTAACTAGGGAAGTCAAACAATGCACGTACTAAATATTAACGATTATTCTCCTGTCTAGTTAATTATACATATTACCAACTGGTTCTAATCTTAACTTATATTAAATTCCTACATGAAAAGGTTTTTAAAATGAATTTATTGACTTGCTAATTTACCGATTTTTTATGTTAGTACGAAACATTAATTTACATGTGTTACATGCTCAATGTATCGAATGTTGCATAATTAATTATGTTGCTTCTTTAGATTGGTTATATATAATTTTAATTTGTGTTACTTAAATAATTGTTTGCTATAAGCGATACACCACAGGTTGCTTCGCTTTTGCATGAAAACAAATTTTATTTGGCGTACAGCAAGATTTCCCCTGTGAATAATTATACTTCAGTAAAGCTTAAAAGACGATGAAACTGTCAGATATTGCTAAATAAGTCTATCTCTAATAGGTAGTTAGTGCATGGCGAGAAATGTTGGAAACGTGCTAGTCAATTGAATTTATTTAAATCAAATATTGCTTGGTTTATTGCTGCTCACTATTAGTTTATTTTAGTTTCAGTAATAAATTTTAGTGAATAGCTATTCCCTGAATAGTACAAGCTACCCACACCTATATAGTTTTTCAAAGTAGAGTATTTTATGCATAGTTTTATCAACACATTATTAATTCTATAATGTTTAATTAAGTTCAATTTTAAAATGAAACCTTGTCTGGTCCAGTCATTCGTTTACCAGGATTTCCTTTAAACATTTAGATATTTAATTTAGTTTCGTATATTTTAAATAAAATATGCAGACTTCCTGATGTTTTTCTAGTTGGTAATCATATTCCAGATGAGTTTTAAAATAGTGCACTCATAACACTTATCTATCTACAACGATAGCTGTTCTTTGCGTACTTTGATACTAAAGAATATGTAATTATTGAGGAATCGTTAGTCATGTCATTCAATTTTTGAACGACATATTCTTGTAAATTCAACTACTCACTCTTAGTTTTATAGAACAATGCAATAGCATCGTATTCTGTATGTATCGGCTATGAAGATAGTTAGGTGTTCACCTTAATTGAACAGTAGCTTTTTTGTTTGTTAGCTTCAATGTTGTAAATATGTAGTTTTTTGGCCTGTTTGGGATGACGAGAAAGATATAAATCAAGTGGCTAAGCGCGAGAAGTGAGAGGTGGAAAAAAGAATTCTGGAGATCCTCAATTGATGTACGTAGGTACCTACGTCTACCTGCGCTTTTTCAGATGTAGTAGGGATGGTAGCTGGCAGAATGTGGGAGTAAATCTATTAGTACATTCATTTCTGGTTCTTCTCGTAGGCCTCTGGGATTTCTCATCGTATTGTCTTATTAAGATCTCTGCTGGCTATCTATTATAGTGCGAATTGAACTTCTACTTGGCGGGATTCCATGTTAAAGAACGCAGGGTTATATTTTCAAACAGGCCTAAGTTTACTAGCCACTCATACATACCTCGAGATAGTTCTTATTCACAATATGAAAAATATTGAACATCGACATTTTAAAAGAATGGAATATGGTGAATAGAAATCGCATAATGCAAGTCCAGTTTAGTTTCTTTCATTTACCTATCTATGTATACCTGCAATCCAAATTTTGCTTACAGTATCCCGGTGCAGCTTTGAGGTGGATCAGAACATCTGTATTTGGGAAGCAAGGCATCGTGTAGACACCTCTTTAACTAACAACACTCGGTATTACAGTATATACATTACCTAGATAGAGAACTCATATGCAAACATTTGTGAGAAAAATGTTATAAAAATATCGTATATATTAAGAATATGTTGTAGTTTTGAAATTTATAGTTTATTGATTTTCATTTCTGTCATGAGTTTTTTTGATTCAACTCTGTATATTTAAAGGTGCTGGATTTCATCAGAGATTGTTGATTTTTAAGCATAAATTGTCTTTTCATAGACTTTTTAATACAAATGATCAGTTAGTCTATACGGCTGTGGTTTATCACTGAAATTATTTTTACTTACATTTGGTGATTGTATTCAAAGACTTTGTTTATTTCTTTGAATATAAATTTTGACCATGGGTAATTTAATGAAATGGTCTTTCATTTCTTTGTTAAAAAGATATTCTTTAAAATGTCTCCCTTTGATTTGTTTTATGTTTTCTTAATACATTTCATGCTATAAATGCTTTGATCATGGATGTTTTTAATGCATTATTAAGGTTGTATTCTTTCTTTTAAAACTAAAATAAAGTAAATTGATGTCATTGTCTATTAATTCATTAACAGTTTGAATTCTTTGTTCATGTCGCCTATGTATATATTGAGATCCATAAAAGATAGCGAATTATTTTTTTCTAATGAGTACGGATATATGAGCGTGCTGCTTTAATGTAAAAAATGTTTATTAAAACCACCTTTTTAGCTGGGAATAATTTTAAAATATGATTAATTTTCACAAAATAGAAAACAAATTAATATTAATTTCTGGCATAGTTTTATGAATTGTATATTATTATGGCAGCCTATGAGTACTTGTTTTGAATGCAATTTTTCGACTACCTATATAACAACTTGCATTTGTTCAAACATATGCATTGATTTTTCAAAGCAAATATTTTACATAGTCCCAATATTGATTGAACCTGCCACGGAAAAAATTCTCGAACTAGGTAGGTACTTTGTATAATAAATAATATGTTGTGCAATGTAGATATTTCATTGATTTTTATATCCATATTCAATTGTATTCATTTTGGAACTAACAGCTAATGACTTTGAATACCTACGAGGTACATTTTTGGCACCGGTTTTGTTCAATGTCTTGTCTATCGAGCTAATAACGCTATATTAGGTTGAGTGAATTTTGACTTGATTATTATAAAACGTCTAGTTGAAGTTTATTAGGTAGTCCCCCTCCCCTTTGTTTAATTTTACATATACTATTCAAGTGTCTTAAAAATCAGATAAAGAAGATTCATTTATGTAGTTTAACTCATTTATCTAATAGATTATACTATAAATTGATAATGACCCCAATTTATACTGCATATAACATAATTTCTTTATTTTCAGTTGTTGTCTTAGATTTTTGTAGACCTTATATTGATCGTTTTTAACCAATAATGATAATTTTTCGATAGTTTGTCTGATAATGTAACGTGTCGACCAGGTTTATATTGTTCAGTAGTAGACTTTTTGGTGTCTTCCGATAAAACGTTATTTTAAAATGTTTTATTATTTTGGTTGGTTTCTTTCGTGGTAGCTTGTTTGTATCATACTATTTTCTTCTAGACTTCATTATATGTTTAATACTAGCCTATCTGTCAATTATTGAGTGTATTTATTTCTGATAAAATATATTACAAAATATAATTTCTAAAATCAACGACTACTCAAAATTAAAGATCACTAAAAGATATGAAGATATCGAGAGATTTACAAAAAATCCCTTGATAATAAAGTGGATCAAATGAAAAAGTCTTCGAAAAATCTATCCACTCCTTTTCCCTTGTCATCCAAACAATTTTCACACAATTCCTAAACAGCTACTGGACCCGATGCAATAATAAAGCAGTAACTGATTCGACCAACTCGTTTTATGATCATACAGAAATGGGGACAGAACTGAAAAGGAAGTCAGGAAATTTAAGAGATCCTGCCAGCAAGGGCAACCTTGTTATTGTTTTTCGTAGTGTGCTTAATATATTGTAGTAGAAATATTATATTTAGTATTAATTCAGTGGAAGACATTTAATTTTCTCTAATTAGGATCTAAGCTTATTAAGTAAAACAATTGGAGAATTATGATATTTGGTCTCTTTCACGAATAAGATCATGTTATTTAATTATGTTACTATATTTTATGTATCTTCTTTTTATTTCATGTATAACACACTGGATACACAAAATAACTTGGTTTCCATACATTAAACGTAAAGAATAATCAGTTACATTAGTTATTTTGATTAGGAAATAAAAATCTTGGAACATACATATTATGTAGAGGCTCGTGAGAATGTTTATTCTGTCTGCACGTTTTGTTTTGGATTAGGAAATTTAAATCTTTTATTGTGACTTGTTAGTATAAACATGTGATTTATTAATAATAAATAAGTATTTTTAGTGAAATAAAATTTGTATCTATCCTTTAAAATATTAATAAAAATGCATTCATTTTCCTTAACTTCTGTATTTTGCTTGTCAGACCTTTTGAATTTCTTATCCTTTTCACCATTTTTGCCAATTGCTGTGCGCTTGGAGCTAATACGCCTTATCCTGGAAACGATTCCAATGCTGTTAATATAGCCCTGGTAAGTCCTATTACTGGTATTATTAGTATCATTAGATACCCATTTTAGGTAGGAATAAGTTTATGAATCGATGTCAAAGCACGTGGTTTTTTTAATGTTAACATCATTTTAATGAAATAAGGAACGGCATGTATTTTATAGTTTAGGTCATTGTAATATGTACATAATTATAACATCTACATTTTTAATTTGGGTCCATTGAATTATATATTATAATATGTAGAATGAAATCTTTACTGCAGCAAACATACAAAATTTGAAAAGTCTACGTAGATCTGTGTATTCACAAATATTATCCATTGTAAATTAAATAGAGTGCCCTGAAAATGCGTTTTTCCTTAAAACGTTCACATACAACTATCCTATGACTTACGTGAAGGTTATGTGAAAATATTATATCTATAATTGTTCGTATATTTTTCTTAGAATAACTAATTTCCTATAAAGCATATAATCTTAACGAAGGATGCATTTTCAACTTAATGAAAAAGCAAACCTACATATGTTGATAATCTTTTTCAAAGAGACGGTTATAATTTGACAATTATATAAAAATAATTAGTTTTCCCCTTTAGCATGTTATAAGTTTTATTATTAGCATTGTTATCATGCAAATTTAAGTGCACATTTTTCGAAATTGTTCTAAAGCCTTAATAGTGCATGGTTCCACTTTCCTCAGCATTTAAAATACATTTCTTGGCAACTGGTAGTGTAGCGCATATAATTGAATTTGATGTTTTACTTGATGTAAACAAGGAAATCTTTTCTCAAATTAACTAATTGCCTGCATCTATTATATTATTACCCGTTACAGTTTAGGCTGCTCTAGATTGATAAGTTAATCTGCTGATATTATCAGCTGTGAACTGTATGTTTTCTTCTATAAAGAAGCCATAATAAATTAAGTGTTTTTGATAATTATAATTAATAAATTGGCTGTACTTGTCTTTTAAATAAGATCGTTTTCTAGAAAGGTAATATATTTGAAATATGAATGACGGATAAATTGTAGTTAATTAAGTGAGTATTGTACCTTTGGGAAGACATTGAACGTTGATAGAAGGAATGTGACGTCTTGGACATTACAATATTGGAAAATAGACGACTCATTGTAGTAGACAAGTTTCAGAATTTCGTGTGAACATCTGGGTGTATTCCTATGCACATAGTGGACTAATATTAACTTTGAATTGAAAGGGTTAATTTTAAAGAAATGAAATATTTAATGTAATTGTCATTATTTATTTATCATGTTTTAGTATTGGTAAAGATTGTAGATTGGGATACAGTGAGAAGTAAATTATTTTTCTCAGAAAAGGATACTTGTTACTTACATATGAGGGAGGATTATGTACATCAGAACAAACGGATTGCGCGAACATTTCACTTGTTAAGAGTGTTACAACGCTAGCTCTGGCTTTTATCATCGAGAATAAAAGTCGTCCCTATATGTTTATTATAATTATGTAGATGGGTAATTTGATTGATTACTTTTATTAGAAAAACAGTCTTTTAGTTTTTGTTGTAAAAGAAAGGTCTGAATTTTTCGTTTCATATTTTTTTAGCTGAGTAACTACCTACTGTTGACTTTTCAACTCTTCATTGTCTTTGCGGTTTTTTGTCCCCTAGAATGGGTATACTTATTTCCGTAGACCGATTTGGATGAAATTTAGAAAGATTAATTGAAAGCGAGCTTTAAAATGTTAAAATCGATATCAATTATAAATAGATATCCTAGGGCCTAAAGCACCAACAGAAATGTGTTTAGGCTCTATGAATGCGAATTTTTAGTTACTTTTGCAGGACAAAAAACGAAAACAATTACTTAAATGTTGATGAAATAATTCCGTTTTTGGATTATACCCCTTTTCTTTAAAATACAAGGTTTTTTAGACTATATTTTCACGAACTAAAATTTTCATTTAATCTAATCCAAATACATGCTTACATCATACATACATACAAAACACACATACATATGTATGTACATAAGAGTTGTTGCATGTTATATGGTCAGTTTTTGACACAAAAAAATAACTTTTTCTGGTCAGTAGTTTATTCTGAAATTTCATTGGTTAAAATTCCCGTGGGAAATATCTTAGTGAAATTGAAAGAAATTTTGCTCATTAGAAATTTTTTGAATCACAAAATTATCTAATAAAAACTTTTAGATTTTCCCTGGTCATATTAAAATGTATGTGTGCTATATAAAGTGATGTGTTTTGCCGTATATCTACAAGAGGATGTTACCTGATACTAAGGTCTTAACAAAAAAAACATTGAATCGAAAGACATTCAAACAAAAGTATGTGTTAGTGTCTAAATACGAATTGATGGCCTGAAGTATTTATAAAACTCGGAGTATTAGCAGTGCCATTGGACAGTTACATGCTATTCAGTTTTAGTTTATAAAATTGAATTAGATGTACCTGGGTACTGTCATTCACAATAACGTTTGTCACACACAGCTATTTTATTCTTTAATTTACACCACAAATTTTACATTTTAAATATAATTGTCTAATTAACTATGTTCTCTATACGTAACTACTTGTTTCTGAAAGAAATCAAATAAACTGTTTGAACATATTATATATTAGTATTTTAATAATACCTAAAGTTATACTTTTTTGTTTCTTATTAAAAAATTCCCAATTCATTTACTTATTGCAATATTATTTTAACTATTCAGACTAGTTTAACCAAGTAATATTTGAATTTACTAATATAAGGAACATTGTATGACTTTCTGTTCCCTGTGAAATCACTTCTGCAATTTAATCCTGATTTTTTTTAAACCCCCTTCCTTTATGCGTGCTCACAACTTGTTAAATTCGGTCTTTGGCCTTCATGTACCCTAATTCTAAGTTATTTAGGTACTTACTAATTCATAAATTTAATACCCAATGCAACTGATTTTAGTGTGTAATTGTGTGAAAAGATTGGTTGTGTAGGTAAATATACGCCTAGGCCTAGGGAATTCGGCAATACACCAACCGGTGAAGTGAGTAGAGATTTTACTTTGATCTGGCGTGTATTCAATGCATTCTACGACCACACCAGGTGCCGATCAGAGAACTAGGATTAGATCATTATTATTCTATAATTTGCACTCCACCGGTAGTTGCTATAGCCTACCTCCTATACTATGCTTTGTTGAGAGTTGGATAGGGTCTTTGGTAGATAAATATGTATCTAAATTTTACTCAACTCTTCTTTTTTTGTTATTAATGATGTTGTGTTCTGTACTTAAGTCCATATTTCCCCCAAATACTAAACTGAAATCAATGTAGCATCATCTCTAACTTTGGTTTTATAATATGGAAATAGTTAGGTAGGTATTATGTTGTAATAAGGTAGTTACTGGCTTACAGATTGAAATATATAAAGCAATGATTGTAACTATTGTAAAATTGGCTTTTATTTAGGTATATAATTTTGATCTAATACAAAAGAAGCAGTAACATTTTATTTGATGGAACAACTGACTGGTCCTATAAAAAAATCATTGATTAAATTCACTTAGTGCATAAATACATAGAGAAGTGAATGTCTAAATTTTGTACCTTGGAGTGTGTGATCTGAACTCATTTTAGTAGTCGTTTTCTGTATAATATCACTTTGTTTTATTGTTCTTAAACCTAAAGAGACATGAATAATTACTGTGTCTGTTTGAAATATCAGAGGAATTGTATTTTATTTTATTATTTATTATTTTGCCAGAATCTAGGTACACATTCACTCACACACACACCTATACATTTGTTGTTATTGAACCAATGTAAAACTAAACTAATGGATGGATCATCTAGACTTTTTAATTGTTATTTTTATTTAAATTTTAAAATGCAAATAACTATCTTATATTCGTAGCTAAAAGTTGTTTACAATTTTGATATAAATTAATAATATTCGTATCAATCAAATTGTCCACAATTATTATACTTGTATCAACTATGCCTGTTTACAAGTGAAATTTGTATCAACCATGTAGTTATCTTGTGCTAGAGAGGTTGGCAACTTTTGGCGGTGCAAACAGTGTGTCCAGATGATCAATAAACCAGTGGGTTGTCAGCAAATCGCATAAATAAAACCATACTTTTTTAGATTGTGTAAAATCTCAAAAATTGTCGAGTAGGTTTGTCCATTGGGAGTTTTTCTTCAAATGCAAGTTTTCATCAAACACAGTTTTTTTCTCTAACATTATTCATAAGGTTGAGTGCACCGGTATTATGTGTTTGCACTCACTCTATGTAGTTTGGGGTGGGGTTGTTGGGGTCTAGTCGTATCTCTTCTGAAGGTCTGTACGAGGTCGACTGTCTATTTACTATACCTGAGTACTATGGGTCTTCCCATCATTTTCGTTTTTGTTTTGGTCCTTTCTCAAATAAGCCCATCGTCATCCATACAAACAAATCCGCTCCTGTCGTCACATCTTGTTTTCCAAAAATCAGATACTATGTTCCACTGATTTATGAAACGTTTGGTCGTCCATATTTCTTACAATTTTTTTATTATTGACTGTGTCTGTTTTGCGTATTTCTATTATAGTCAAAATCATTTGTTCAGATCGATAACAATGATTCCATTCTTAAATTGTCGCTCTAATAAAACGGAGTACTTACATAGTTTAATGATTAGATTTTGACTATATGAATCCTGACTATGCGCTTACATTCGATGCCATCGACTCGCAACCATCAGGCGGTTGTTACTAAATTTTAAAATTTTGTAGTATAGATAACATTTCTTCTGTCTATTTCCAGCTACTGCATTACAATAAAAAATACTCTGATTTTTGGTACTCGTAAATTGTGAACATTAACTTAAATTGGTTCGCTTCTTATAATGGGCTGTTTTTAGGTTGTGTATTTGTGTAAGTTAATAGTGCATAAACACCGATGTTATTATATTAGTTTTGCGCTTTAAACGTGATCAAAAATTATACATTTAAAGTTTTGTTATGAACTTCTTTACTAAGTGTTGATAGCTATGAAATTGTACATTATTATTATCCCATGTGTTTCATTTGATTCTTACTGATCAAAAGCCAAGAGCAGGTTTTGGAGTAAAAATTTTGTTTATTGGATCGACTTCAAATGGTTAGAAAGATATGAAGAGCACTTAGCTATAATAGTAGTTGTCTAGGGTGTCCAGATCAAAAAAATATTTGCCAGGAACAGAAAATGAATTTTGCTCCTAATACAATATAGTGTTAAAAAGTTACAGGACCTTAAAATGAATTATAATGACGATATTTATTATTTTACAGGAGAATCGTTTAATCGAAAATTGACTATAATTTTGTTTAGCTATAAAATAACTTTGATTTTTATGAGAGTAGATTGGGGTAAACGTTTTTTTTCTGGATAAAATAATGTCATTATCCACTTTTCTCCATATATATAACTACTGATGCATTAAAGTTCTATAACTTTTTAACAAAAAAAGAACATATTGAGTGCGATTTATTACCAATAAATGTCTGTAATCTGGACGCTTTTAAAATTCTGCCGTTTTCCATTCTGTATTTGTGATATCATATCAACGTCCAGGATAAACTTATCAGCATTTGGATTCAGTCTATCCGGAGAGGATAATGAGGTGATACTGATGCTTTCTTTATTTAAAACTTTTTTACTTTATACATATACGTATAAATGCCTAATTTAATTTCAATGTATTTGCTTTTTTAAAGAGAAGCTAGAGACGACTACCTCTTGTTGTGCTTTCTTTTAGGTGCAATGCATTGAATAAAAAGAGATTAGAAAATTAGATTAGTTAATAATTAATTAAATTATTTTTATAAGAATGGTAGATTAATATATTTGGAAAAACACATATTTCCAAGACTTAATGATCTAGATAAACAGTATGTGTACATACAAAAAGACTAACTTTTAGCTATACTGATACATATTGCATAAATAAAATATTTAATAAAAATACCTATCAAATTGAAAGTCACCAAGGGTGCAATCTTTGTCATATTTGACTTCTATTGTATTGTGGATACAAAAATCTTAATAATTTTATAGAATTAGGTTACCGCTCTGTGGAATCATCTAGAATATTACTGAGATACTTTTTAACTAATCCTGATGATTCAGTGTAGCTAATAGATTTTCCTACTAAAATAAAATGGCATTATTGTTTTTTTAATAGAAAATCAGTGTCTCTGTGGAAATGCTTTTTGTATAGTTTATTCGTCAAACATGTCAATTAATTTGATGTACATAAGCGCTTTTGCCTCAAACATAATTGTTCTGATTATGTCTGACATATTATGTGCCTAAGTAAGTAATTTTATGTGCTAATAATAGTTTCAACAAGAGAAAGTAAACAAAAAAGTTTTTAAAAGGAATGTATGAATTGGTACCTAATGAATGACCAAAACGCAAAAGGACGGAAACAAGATTCTGTATGTGTTCTATATATTTGATATGGCTAAAGTTAACTTAACAGATAGGTAGATCAATACAAAAGTGAAAAAAGAAATATTCATTTTGGTACAGATATGATAACATTAATTCAAGTTGAAGTCATGGTTTTCTTGTTCTATTTTGTTTGACCAATAATATTTAAATGAAACTACATGCCCACACTGAAGATGTAATACTTAAATATTTGTTTCTCCGTTTCTATATATACATTGATCTACCTATCTGTTATGTTAACGTTAACCATATCAAATATACAAAACACAAACAGAATCTTGTTTCCGTTCTTTTTTGTGTTTTTGTCATTCATTTGATACCAAATCATAGATTCCTTTTTAAAACATTATTTGTTTATTTTCTCCTGTTTCTGTTGTTGTTATTTTACAATTTAGTTTGATTTAAAAAGCTAGTCCAAATGAAAACATAACATTATATTATAATACTTTTCGGCTTGTTTAGGCACTGCCAGTCCTAATCATTACCTACATCACAATAAATTGTTTTCATTATTTTGATTTTGAAAGCTATTTAAATGTTTAGAAATACCCAATAGACCTAGGCGGGTCCATAAGTTCGTAGAATCAATTGTTACATCAAAGATTAGTGTTTTATTTTAAACAGTGAAATTTTCAAGGTGTTATCTTGAAGTGTGCAAATTTTATAGTCATTTAACTTGTAGGTGTCAAAAATGACAAAAATCAACTGAAAAAAACGTGTTTATTGAAACAAAATCGACCAGCTTCTGTAAAAAATAACATCCTTTAACGTATACGAGCAAAAAATAACATAGACTGTGTCCTAAAGAAATGACATGTCTACAACTACTGAAAATAATCACCATTGCAGGCATTGATGAACTTATGCATGTGTTCAAACCATTTCTGAAAGCAAGTCTTGACATTCTTAATGAAAGATTGAATCAGCTATATCCATTGTCTAATTTGCATAAAGAAAATACTGATTTTCAGAGGAGGGTATGATCGTTTATTTAGAAAAAGTCAATCAAATCAAAGTCCAATTTTATGCTTTCCATGAAATAAGTTTCTATAGTTTAACATATATGTTTAATATTCTACTTTGGGTCAAGTATATGTATCTTCGCCACGATTTGATTTATCCTAGTGTGAAAATTTGGAATCATGATTAAAATTCTCGTTTTTTGGGGTCTCTTGACCTTTTCCCAAAAATACCTAAAGGCAAAGCGCAAATTTCACAAAATATATAAATGTATCATCCTTGATTAATTACCTACCAAAATATGTCATTTTAGCCAAATCGAGGTTTGTTGGGCACAAGCTGTGTTAGACTAAACAAAAATGTCAAAATAGGACATGCTGCTGATTTACTTTTCGTTTCGTCTATGGCTTTATCAAGCTTGGATCTAGAAAAGAGTTTGCTGCATCTGGTTCAATACTTTTAGTGTCTTTGAGTGTTTTCTTGATTTCTGTTTCTGGTTTGTGATCTTCTTTGTTTTTTTTGTCTGATAGCGTTATGTTTTATGAAAACTTTTTGTTTTTTATCTCTGAGGTAATTTCTTTGTTGTTGTGTATGATACGTTTATTCTTGGTGGTTCCTGTAGATTTGTCGCTAAGAGCTTGACGACTTTCCAAGTTTTAGTAATAGGAATTCGATCCATATCTTTTGTTTTGCTTTTTTGATAGGCCGTTTGATGTTCCTACATTCATTCAGCCATTCTTCTTTTTTTTATGTTTCTTCTGAGCTTGTTTCTTTCTTTGATTTCAGCCGTTAACCAGTTTTTGCGGGTTTTTTTTATTTTAATTTTGCTTGCAAAATCAGTGATGATTATGCTGAGTCTTTTGACTTTGTCCGTGATGTTTTTTCAATCTTTGTCTTGATCTTCTTAACTTTTTCTTCGATTTGTTTGGTGAAGTTATCTTAGTTGACGTCTTTGACTCTCCATTTTTAGCCTGAGATGAGATTTTCTCGAATAACAGTGAGTTAGCAGTCCAACGTGATGAGAATCGTCAGATGATCTGATCCCAAACACTCAATTGTTGTCCATTATGTTCTGTTGATCCAATTATTGTGAACCATAGTGATGTCTGGGGTGCTTTGTCCTCCTGGTGCGGTTCCATTATTTGTTGTGATGAAATTGTGCCTCATCAGCCATTCTCCCATTTTTTATGCTCTAGCATCAGTAGGTTGGATAGGCTTCCAAAGTGTGTCATGTGTGTTGAAGTCTCCGCATATGGTGGTTTTGTTTTTCGGGTTGAAATTCATGTTGAAAGTTTTCTTGTCCGTCTCTCGAGATTTATGTGATTGTTGCCTTCAGATCTTGATTTGATTTCGATGCTTTGTGTTTCGATGTTGTCGTCGTTGTTTTCGTTGCGTTGGATCGCTTTGTACGGGATGTCTTCTTTGATGAATTTGAAGAAGCCTCCTCCTATACATTTAGATGGGTCCCAGTCTTTGCTGACTGACTATTGCGTAGCCTTCTATCTTCGGTATAGAGTGCTTTTCTGCAGTTTACTTCCTGAATCAAGCAGATATCAATCCAGTAATCTTTCAGTTTTTCGCTAAGTTCCGTGATTTTGGTTCTAATGTTGTCTGCGTTCCATTTCAGTATTCTGAGGCTGCCTCCAACATCGAACTCAGATGGGTTTTCGCTAACCTGTTTGTGTGTGATGGTTACAATTTTCTAATATGCTGTTTTGTTTTTGTATTTGCATTTTTTGCATTCCCAAGGATGGGCTCTTCCGATCGCTTCCAGTTATTTTCTGGATGTGTTCGTGCACTTCTTGTGGGTTTCCTTGTTGCAGTTTTGCATTTAACCGGGTCGATGTTATGTCTGAGGTGCATTTTATCATTGTTTTAGTAGGCAGGTTTGTGTGCCCATGGTCGTTTTTGTTTCTGAGGTATTTCTCTGCAATTTTGCCATGTCCAGTTGTGAGTTTGCCTAGATTTGGGTATGGTGATGCACCTTTCTTGTTTATGACTGATGTTGCCACAATTACATCTAAGATGTTGGATTTTGTTGTTGATGTTTGAATTGCAAACGTAACACATTAGGCCTTGGTTGGATTCTATGTTTCCAGCGACTAAAAGATTGCCCCGGTGGCTGTACCCTGGGTTACTGTCTCCGGTGACCAAAAATCCGGGTTTGCTGTTTGTTGGGTGTTGTTGAGAGGTGTGGGGAGGCTGCCAATCCCAACCTTTGACTTGAGATTGTGGTTGCCGTTGCGGAAGGGGTGCTACCGGATGAATTTTTAGGTGTGACTGGGTGGAATCAATAGTACTTACATCGGCTTTTTACATGACTAATGATCTAGTATTATTTGTATTTCTCAACCTTTATAACCGTGGACAATAGATGTATTAGTGATTTTCACAATGAGCAGAACCAACATTTGGGAATTAAAGTACAAATGTTTTTTTAGTAATGAGGTGGTGGTGTATTTTCATTACTAAGAGTTCGATTGGTAGAATGTGAGTATAATGTCGTTTTGGTTATCGCTCATTTATCTTTGTTAGCTTAGAGAGATAAAGGTAGGAAAAAGAAATACACATTTAGATAGTTTGGTTAAATTAAACCTTTACATAAACTTTATTGTATATACAAGTATATAAATATAAGAAATGTTAATTAACATTTTTGGTGTGTTGTTGTCCATGGGAGGGGGTCATACTTACCATGGACCGATTTGGATGAAATTTGGTACATAGGTACTTTGGAAAGATTCATCAACAAAATGCTTTAAAATTTAAAAAAATCAATATTGATTTTCATAAAGCCTTAATTGCAAAAATCTTTTTTTTTTAATTTTGGAGAAATGCCAACCATGTGTTCAAATGTTAATGAAATCTAAGTTTTAGATAAAACACATAATAGATTTTTTAAATAATGATTTTCATGGGCTGGGCGGCTAATGAAACTCGACTATTTTATGTCATTTTTAAATAAATGTAGCTTTTTAAAGCAATATTTTTTATAAAATTGTCCATACTACTTCGAGATGATATTTTACGCATTTTAAGATGGATTCCAAAAAAATGTTTTTAATCGTTTTTTATTCAAAATAAAATTTTAAAATTTGATTGGCTCTCGGTTGCAATATGGTCACAAAACTAAATACATATTTTCAAAAACCCAAATTATACAATGGTGCAATTAGTTTCATGCCCATTTTCGGCACAAAATTGTTTTTTTTACTATGAGTATACAAATTTCTTGTCGTAATTTATTCTCATCTTAAAATTTAAGTCTGTAAATTTTAACTGTTTGCAAATATTTTTGATTCACAGAAATTGTTTGAACCTTTTGTTACTGATTTCAATTCATTTGTTTATTTTAATTTTTAAGAACAATTTCTATTCAGTATCACGAAACCTATTCATACCTTCTATTGTATGATTTTTACTGGTAGTTTATTATACATTCATGCATATACTACACGCATAGAATGCACTCACTATTGGCAAGTTGAGGAAAACTACTAAAGAAAAAAACAAATATGTACATAATTAGATTTGTTTGGTTTTACAGTAATGAAACAAAATATATATTAATGTCAAAAATAACATTCAATTTAACTTTGAAATTTGAGATACTTGGTCGGTCTCTAACCATGAATTACATTTTTATAAATTTAAAGAAAATGAATATAAAGTATTTTGTAAGATATTATTTTTACATTTTACGAGGGGTGTCCCAAAAAGTAACGAGACAAATACTATAACTTTTTCCCCTTTAATTCAGATTGATCAACTTGTAATATATTATATGTAGGTGGTAGATAAGACTGTAACCAGTTGTTTGATTGGGTACTGGCCGGTATCAGAGAGAGTAATACAATTAATGAAATTGAAGGGCACCCATTTCAACATCGCAGTCATCAAAGTGTATGCTCCAACAGCCGACAGTGAAGAAGGGGAACTATAAAAATTCTACGAAGAGCTCTAACAAGCTAGGAAGCAAACCAAGTCACGAGAAGTTCTCATCATCAAGGGTGATCTAAATGCAAAAATGGGATGTCAGCAGGAAGGTGATATCGTAGGCCAGTTTGGTCTAGGAGAAAAAAACGAACGGGGCAACACATAGGTCGAATGGTGCAAAGGTCACGAACAGGTCACCACAAACACGTGGTTCAAGAACCATCCAAGGAGACTGGACATGGAAAAGCCCAGGAGACCAAGTACGAAATCAGATCGATCACAATTAACAAGAGAGTTAAGAATGCAATCCAAGATTCGAAGAGCATGCTAGGTACAGACATCAGAAGTGACCACAATCCTGTGATATGCAAATGTCAAGTGAAGCTTAAAGAAACCAAAAGCTATGCCAAAATTACGACTAGAATGCCTCAAGACAGAAGCAACAAGGTGGGCATATGCAATAGCAGTGAGCAATAGATATGAAACTCTAATTAAAAGAAGGTCATGATGAATGGGAAGCCTTCAAAACTTCAACAACGGAGATGGCTCAGGAAATAGGGCCAAAAAGGTCAAGCACAACAGTCAGACAGAAATGGCTTACAAATCACATTTTGGAACGTCTAGTATTCGAGGAACCCATCGTGTACTAAATTTACTCAGTTTCAAGTGATCCTTGAAAATGCGATGAACACATATTCTCCACCTCATCTCACTTTAATTTATCTGACAGTACACCGGAAATTTTCATCAACGCATTGTTGGACAGCTTGAATGGTCTCGCCAATTATTGCATCTATGAGTCTCCCAGAGCGGTCCGCATCATTCAAACTTCGCGCCCATCCTTCGATTCTTTGGTCCAATAAAAAATCGACTTCTGCTTAAAACATTTTTTCCCAATAGCCGATCTAGTTGCTAATTTATTTCGGCAGCTGGGGTACCTTCCAGGGTTAAAAATGCAATGATAATTCACTGGCCTTTTTTAGTTGAAATATCTTCCATTTTGTAAGTGAACAAAACTGTATATGTAGTTGTTAAATCTATAGATTAAACTATAAAATTTGAATATCTAACCACTAATTTTTTTAAATGGTAGTTTTTTCTAAAATGTATATCTATGTCCAAATTTAATGCATATATTCCCTACCACAGATATCTAACAACATGAATATCAATGAAAGATTTCAAACCAAAATTTTATAGCATTTGTCTCATTACTTTTGGGACACCCCTCGTATTGATTAAATAATGTTGGAGATTTCATTAGATAGTTTCATTTTACTTTATTTTTGAATTGTAGAATGATTGCTAATATGATATAGTTTTAACATGCTTGTTTATTAGTGCAATTTTTCTTTCAACTGAATCAATTAATATTAGAAAATTAATGTGTTTGATTTGAATTTGGATTTTTAAATTTGTCAATTACATAGCTTATATTTTAACTAGTTACACACATTGCTAGAGCAATGACCTTATAATAATAATATAAAAAAACACTTTACATTAAATTTATTCAGTGTATTGACCTAACTGTCGATAAATGAAAGTTTATTATTATGTCAAACACACTAATACTATAAAACAAAACTGGTTTCTTTATTGCGAATTAATATAATAATATAATAGATACTCCGCTGGGTGATATTATGTAGTCTAGAGGAGTTTATTTTGTTTATTCAATTTTTCTATAATTAATAGACATGAAAATTGTTTATTGCCATATTACTTATTTGCTTAGGTCTCTACATTTGCCATTAAATAGTTAACTATTTAACAAAAATGATCTATGTTAAAAACAACAGCAGCAACAACAAGCTCAATGAGTATTATTTCATGAAGTTGCTTGAATATAGATTGAACAAGCGAGCAAAATAACAATAATATCGTCTGATGGATTCGACTACAACTGTTCATAATATATTTAATTCCACGGTGATGTTTACCTACAGGTTTCTGTTCTCTAGACCTAATTGTATGGATTTCTCTTATTTAAATTTCTGTTAATCTCTACCAAAAAATATATAACCAGTAGGACTGTGAGGTAGATGATTGGTAGGTTGAATTTTTGCTTCTGAAGAAATGTGGTAATGTTCTCATTTATTCTTATTTGATTTTACCTTAAGTGTGCTCACATTTACAAAATAGTTAGTTTTTTTCACTGATCAATAGTTTTACTCATGTATAAAATTATGGTTTACTGGCTTCAAATACATTAATATTTTATTTGAAGTTTTATGTTATAAATAGAGTGGATATAAGATCTAATACTATGGAATAAGATTAAATCGACTGAAAGTGTAGATATAACGAACAAGAATATCTCTAAAAATTGAGCAACATGCTTTAGTTTTAGTTAATAGTGAAAATTATAATGCATTGATCTTTGGCAGGAAATTTAATATTTCAAAAATCTCCATCCAAATTAAATTATCGTTGTTTAGAACATTTAGATATAAAGTCATATTAAATCATTTATTTGCTGTGGAGATTATTTTCTTCATCTTACTGAAAAAAGAGACAAATCGATTTAAACTGTTGATGCTTAAAAGTGGAAAAGAAACATTTCTAGTAAAATAAATATGTCACGTTTATCTATCTAATTCCTATATTTTCTATGTATAATTTATATGTATTAATTTAAAACTATAAGTGAATATTGGCATTTGGTTTAGATTACTCAATTATTGATTTTATGTTAATATTTGCAAAGAATAGTTATTTCTTCATATTTTGGTTTAAAAATGAATGGATCATCTTTGTAAAACGAATATATATGAAAATTTCTACTTTGTTTTATATGTCTGGTATTTGAAGATAAAACAAAATTTCCTGCTAAATTCTTGTTTTAAAAATTGTTGCTAATACTATTTTTTATGAATTTTATCAGATTATCGGCATTCATTAGACTACTTTATCTTCATTTTTCCCTGATTGTATTACATTCCTACTTTTCAGAAATAGGTTAAAACTACCTCAAGTGCTAAGTGCTAAATTGTGTGGATTTTTAGCTGCTAATGATTTAATTCAGTTGCCCTTGGCTAAAGTCATGCCACGTCTGTTTAACAATAAAACACAATCCTATCGATAACCAAACAGTGTTAATATTTGATAAATATGTAGTCAATATATTGATTTTTATTTCTAGAAACCAAAACCGTCCAATAAAATAAATAGACTTATTCGTAACTGAGTATTGATGGAAAATGTGGAGGAGATTAGTTTTCCTGTGTCATAGTGAAATGAAGAATAGCTCACAGAGGAATAGATACTTAGTCATGAAGTATAGATACAGGGTGGCGCAGAAGTTACTCCCCCATGGAGATATATACAAAATCTGCTATTTAATTAAATCTGTTGTATTTTTATATAAAAACTATATTAAACTTACATGTCTATGACAGTAGGTGTTCGGATTGTTCACCATTGAGTTCAATACATTTTTGTACTCGTTTTCTGGTGGATGTTCCAATACGGTTAAGCATGTTGGCATTGATGTTGGCACACTAGAATTGGATTTTCTCTTTAAGTTCATCGATATTTCTTGGACTTTGGCCTTATACGACGGATGTTCCCACGAAAAGAAATCAAGAGGCGATAAATCTGGTGAGCGAGGTGGCCATTCGATCTTATCGCGTCTACCAATCCACTTACATATCTTTGAATTCATGATTCAGAAAGGTTTCTGCCAGGAGACTCCAGTTTCGAGTGACAACCTTGTTGTCGACGTTTTGGGGGCTGACTAAAAGATGAGCCAAAACTGCTGCTGAGATTACTTCATCGGTCGAACTTCTTGGTCTTCCTGGACGTCGACTATCGTGGACACTTCCATTGCTTTAAAACGTTTGATTAACCTACCCACTGTGCGCTGGTTAATTAGACGTCTATTTGGGTGATGTTGGTTAAATTGTTCTGCGACAGATCGGTTAGAAGCAACATCACGTCCAAACAGGAAAATTAATTCCACTTTTTTCGGCCATCACATTAATGTACAAAAAAATGTATCAAATGATAATTCTTGGAATTTCTGCATTTGGATATTCCAACAATTTATTCCTGGAATAAGGCTATTTTTAGCTTACATTTATGGATTGCATGGGTACATCCCAGAAAAATTACCCAATTATCTTATAATAACAAATTTTGTATATATCTCCAGGGGGTGCGACTTCTGCGCCTCCCTGTATAATGATTTTAAAATGTTTCAAATTTAATCTGGAAAACCAGATTTTTGTAGTGTACTTACATTTAACCTACCAGATTTCTAGGTGTCTAGGGCAATTCCACAAACAACGGGTTTGAGCCTTACTTCATCTGAAAACTAATTTTAGTAGTTAAAATTGTTTGATAAAATTTGAAAAATATCGCTTTTTCTGTACTACCCTATATACATTGAAAGAATTCATCTTCTTGATCATTCTAAAAAATAAAAACTTTTTTACTAAGTAGCTTTTTTTTTATAAAAAAGTGATGGCTGATCATATTTTTTGAAAATTTCCTTTGAAATTTATTTTTTCCTTTACATGGATTACACCAAATTTGAAGTCAAATAAACATTCAGTGACTTTAAGGTTTGATGTTAGTTTTATATTTAATTTTAAAACCAACTTTAAAATGAACAAAAGCTTTAGATTGATGTATCTTTTTTCTAAATTTCAAAATTGGTTTTAGAATCAGATGCAAACCTTATTAAAACCAAGTGAGATTTTAGTTAAAAATAAAAACTTTAAAATGACGTATGAACTGCGCTCACGTTTACAAAAATGCGTATCGAAATTTTTACTTATCAACTTTTTATGTGACCAAAGAGAATATTTTATCAGTATCCTAGTGGTTAGCGCGTTGTACTAGCGATCCTAAGGTCGCGAGTTCAAACCCGTTTTGTGACGAGTAGTATACTGAATTGGTTCAATTACGAAAATCAGCGTCTACACCAGACTCCGTTTAGCTTGCAGGCTGGGAATCTGCATGTTGGAGGCCATACTATATTAGCGCTCTTCGGAGGAAAACAATTTAATTTTATTAAGTAAGATCAAACATCATTTATACGAAAGTTTTCACTTGTTATGTTGCACTCAATGCTATATTTACCCTTTCCCGGTTAAGATCTTTAATATTAAATACATATATTATCTTTTTTGTTGAAATATTATTAGAACTTGTAAATTTATATTGATTCTACAAGTTTAAAGATGCACATAGTGGATTAACTTTTTGGTTTTTAATTACCTAATGTTTAATTTCTTGCATTTCTAACTAAGCAAAAGATAATTTTGCTGTGTTCATTTACTTATATTTATATAGAAATTAGTATTAAAAACTGAATTTGATATATTATGCTGATTTGTAAGTTTATAAGAAGAGCATTTTTTGGTGAAGTTAATGGAGTGATCTTATTACCTCAATTTTTTTGTTCTATTCAAAAATATTTATAGTGAAAAGAAAGGTGAAGTTAGATTTTTACTATTCTATGCATTTTCATTTAATCTTAGCAAAAGCTAATCGACTTCTCTTTAGACATTCCTCTGCTTTAAACGTATAATTTGTTTGGATTTCCTTTGGTTGTACTTCACCAGAGGTCTACAATTTATTAAAATCTATAAGCAAACAATAACAATAGTTAGTTACTACATAGTCATTCTCTAGGCATTCAATAGAAAACGAATAAACAAAATGTCTTTGCCAGAAGGAGAATCTTTATCGAACCCAAGCCTCTCTTGTCTAATTAGATGGCACTAGCAAGGATGTACCTACTAGAAACTCACGGTCCTTTACTGTATGTTTTGTTATTTAAATACGTTCTTTCATTATGATAAAAGATTGTTCGACTGGGATTAGTTACCTGTTTCTGAAAACATCCATTCTTTACTAAATGCACGCTATTCTTTTGCGCATTGCATTGTGTATTATTTATTGTACTGGCGAGTCCATATGTTATTATCTTAAAAGAACAAAATGATATCCACAGAGTATAATACTCTATTATGACGCCAAGATGAGGTATTTATCTATATCTGGATGGCTATATGATTATCCTTCATCTTTTCCAAATCTGTTTTTGTTGTTAGTAGCATTAAGAAATGAGTGATGTGTATTTGCATTTGTCAGTCAAAGACTAGATTAGATATAATAAGACTTTCTTCGGACCGTTATGTGCGTTTCAATTTTATTTTACCAGTGATGAAAAGATTCTGGAATTTTATAACAATGTAGCTTCTATAAACTTTATCTCCTATAAAAACAGTATGTTTTGCGTTGTTAAATCAGGAGAATGAACTGCTCTGATGTATAGAATCCTTTAGAATAGACACGTACTTAATTGGGGATTTTAATTTCTCGTTTACAAAATATTTTGATTTTTTGTTTTATACATCGTTTCTCTTAGTTGTATCATTTAAAAAAAATATATAATTGAATCACAAAGTTTTGTGCAATAACTAAAGAGGTAACAATACAAAACTCACATGTAAAAAATAGGCACCTTATTAGTTTTTAATATTTTGAAATTTAGTTTCTGGTATTTAAGTAATTAAACGCTTTATGAATAAATGGAACGGAATTTGATTCTTAGATAATTAGTTGCATGTTACATAGTACCAGTTACAACTGGTCCTTTTAAGTGAATTTTATTATTGGAAGTGGGTTGCTTATCGATTTGCTAAATGTGAGGGAACAAGCAATATATTATTAAAACTATAATTATAGGTTTTAATAGTATAATTGATGATGGCAATTTGGATTCTGTATATGACGAAAAAATTAATACGTTTCCTTACTGAAACATTTAATAACATATTTACCTTTTTTTAAAACAAACAAGTTTACATGATACATCATTCATATAGTACTATGAGATGAATAAGATGGTACTTAATATTTTAACCACATAATGTAATTTTTTAGGATAGAATTTTTACGAAGTACATTTTTAAATTTTATTTTGGAAGCCTAAAATTCTAAACTATATACACAATATGCACATGGATTTGAATATAATGGATATAATGAGGAAATTGTTTAGACTCGAATCGCCAATCAAATAAAAATGTTTACCGATCACAATTTTGTTCGTTAGATTCAGCAATCTGCATCCATCCATCCATCCAATTCAGTTATAATACTTCCGCTGTTGATCAAATTAGCGCTATTATTCTAGGAGATAGCTATGTAAATTATGTTAGTCTAGTGGTTAGCTGATTTTGAACTGTTTATTGTAATTATTTTTAACATGTAAGATTGACTAAACAGAAGTAATTCTCGATGTAATTAATTTTATATTGTATGCTATATAGAAGAGCCTATTTAATAATTATTATCATTGACATACATGTATAGAACTCGGAACTTTTTATGCAATTTGATTGAAATCTATTATATATAATAGTATGGTGATCGATTTTGATTGTATTTTGATTCAGCATGTGCAGCAATTTATCGGATGATTGTTCAAAAGTGTCTGGTTGGTTATACAAGTGAGCCATACTATTGGAAATTAATTGTTCAAAGTTTTCCAATATCTGAACCTAATTTGTTCTGTCTATTTGTTTACTGAATTTGATTATTGTTTATCTAAAACTGGGGGGCCATTTATTTGGAATATAGGTAGTTGGCTGAGTTAGAATCTTTATAAATCATTTGCAATTGTCTTTTCCTTATTTTAAATATTATCTTTTTTAAACCATATTTATTAGTGTATTGAATCCTAATTTCTTGTTTTCATTGACTTTATTATATGTTTAAAGCAATTTTATGTTAAGTACAATAAGAAAAAATAGAAATCTAATTAATAAACTTAATAAACTTCTTTTTAGTATTGACTAGAATATCTACCATTTCAATGTGCCAAGATTTTTTTATTTATTTAAAAGATTCCTATATTGATCTAAAGGGAATGTAATTGTAGTCGAGCAGCTTTTTTACATTGATGGGGAAATCGTTCTTTATATTGGTGTTTTTTTTGTATTGTTCTAACCGCGTAATTATCTATCTACCTAGATCAATCCTCCAGTACATACATTATAGATAAGGAATATATTACATACACACATATCATTTACGTATATCTATCTGTATACAAATGTTAAGACTTCCGGCAGTTATCTCTTTATATCGGCTTACCTATTTAAACAAAAACTAATGAAAAGTTATTGTCTTATAAGTTTAAAACACAACAAATTTATTCTATGTATGTTATGTATCTATAAAATGTTTGGCTTCTCTCTGGTCGAGTTGTTCCCCTTTACGCCCCCGTTCTACCTTCCACAAAATTAACTTCCCAGATTTTTGATTGTGAATTTCATTTCTTGATACGAATGCACCAATTTCGGGTTCAGAATAATACAAGGGTCTCGTTGTTGGCTAATCAGTGCGCCACAAACCTTTAGGTACTATCTTCTTTATTATAATTCCAGACGTTTTTTTAAAATTATTTTTGAATAAAGTACATATTCAATTTATGATGGAGATATTGGTAGAGGGATGTGAGTCTTGTGAATCTTCTAAATAACATTATATAATGTTATATTTTGACAGTCAAATGAATGTATCACATGATCATTAAATTTATAAGAATTTAGATATTGCCAAGGTCACATTTATCATTTTGTCAGTTCATTAATAGTGGAGTTCGTTTGATATTTATAAAGACAGGAGATGTATTTTATTAATAATTAACTTTTCTTATTCATAATTTGTCGCATGGACATAAACCATTGCAATTTAAATTTTAGTTACAATTTGTTACATTTTTATAAATTGAAAACAGCGACATTAATTGCCAGTACGGCCAAAAGAGACGTATGACAGATGAGTGAAAAACAAGGACCAACAGAATGCTCTTTCTGGTGTATTTAGTTGGCCTCTGGCACAGAAATGTTGTATTTTTATTTCTATGGTCTTTGATAAATAATTTGGTCACAAGGGAAAGAGAAGACCCAGTGAAACATTAAATAAAGAAAGAAATAAGGAAAGAAAAAAGTAATGCTACTGCTGAAATGCTAAAAAATATTGTCAGATTAGTATTTTCACCAGGAATCCATCCTTAATGGAGACGAACACAACCGGCGTTAAATGAATAACTAGCGTTAATTTTTTTATTCAAATAAAAACGATCAACTAATAGTGTGAAAGAAAGTACAAGTGGTGTAAAAAGTGATCAACCAGCGTCAAAAGTTTTGAGTCCAAAAATTGAGGCTAGTTGTAGCAGTTTTATTTCTAGATTATTCTTTTTAAATTCATGTTAGTTTAATGCCAGAAGTGGCGTTAACTTTTTCGAACACCCAGTTTTGGCGGTGTAAGCAATTATAGTTCTTGAAGAAGAATGTTGGTATCTGCCATAAAGCATAGTGGTTGTTTTTAAAAATACTAATTAATACTTCTTAAAAAATATTTTGTCATGCACTACAATAAAAAACGTAAGAGAATTTAATTTGAAGTACCTACATACATACATCTTCAAATTAAATGTTTACTATAATATGTAATCAAAATTCAAACTCTCAATGTACTTAAGTACTTTTGAAAATGTAGGATTGAAAAATTAATGCCAATTGTAGCGCCTTAAACTAAGTAAGATACGGGGAACAAACAATAAAATGCTATAACTAGCGTTAACCTTTGTACTAAAAAAAAATCATCACTTTTTAATGCCACTTGGACTTTCTTTAGTTTTTATTTGACCTGTGAATAAAAAATTAACATTCAAAGCCAGTTGTACCACAGCCTCCTTAATAGTGATTGATCTGTTTAACAAATCTTACTTTTATTCTAGGTCATCGTAAGACCATTGGTTGGTTTTATCAACCAAAAAAGTAGGTATCGTGTTCAGAACTGAATCCCACATTACGTATATTCGTAGTTTTCAAAAAATTGTTCATTTTCTTTCTTAAATCAATTATTAAATTCAGATTACACGCACGCAATGTCTCTTAACAAAACAAAAACCTGAAGATTTAGATAATATTTTTGTTTATTTTATAAATGAATCAGAAAATCATTTACTTTTGTGTTTAGCATCTTTATTTGAAATTGCTTTAGATTTTCGAGGACAAAAAGAGGAATTTAGTTTTGTACAGCGTATATTGCCATCACCACTATTACATATATTGAAACTAAGCCCAAATATCTCGTATTCACGTACATATCTGTTTGTCGGTATACTTTTTGGCTATTGTACTGTTGCATATCATAAGTACGGACGTACATACCTAAGTACACCAATCTGAGAATTTTTGGCGTTGTAGAATTACAATAATGGTGTGTGCTATCGATGTATTGTATAAGGAGAAACCAACGAAACGAAGTGTATCGATTCCAGTGTCCTTGGTTTGCCGGTTATCTGTCTGACTCACACGATTTAGCGCTCATAGACATTTAGGATCCGGTCAGAATTGGCGGATGGATAGTTATGTCTCTAAGCAAACAATTCTCCAAAAACTATTCTCCTTTCTTTCTGTATGTGATCAGGGATTGCTTGGTGGTCTACCTTCCATTATTTCTATAGAATGTAAAATGAGCTTTACACATAGGGTTGATGAATAATATCTATGGATTTGCTGGTTATATAGGTAGATCGACGTAGTAGAGCGCCGCATACCTTTGCTTTTTTTAATGTACTGTACCTAGTAGGTGGTTGAAGCGCTGGAAACCAGCCAGTCTTCAATTCGAAAAGTATATTTTAAAGATTTAACTGACAAGTTTTCTTATATTTGGTTGTATGGTGGTTATGAGGTTATTATGATGTTTTTTTAGACTGTTAGCTTGCATTTGTGGATGTTTCGCACACGAGTAAGGCAGATAATGGAAAAACTTTAAAACAATTCTATCTAATTAACTTTATGATAGAGTAGACATTACAAACTTAACTAACCATCTAGGTACGTATGTACGGTAAGTACTCGTGTAGGAGGATGTTACTTTTTCCATTGCTGCTGCTGCATTTGTCGTAATTCGTTGCCAAACAAGTAGCTAAGTTGCTGTCACGTTACAACACTCGATGTTTCTATTACAAATTAAGTAATGTTATATTTTCCGAATTAAAATTTTAAACGAAATCAAAATTATTGATTTAGTAATTTTATTTAGAATAGTATTTCAAAAGATGCTTTCTAGTTTGTGGAAAATATTTTAAGCATAGCTACATTGTAAATTTTTATGTTTATAGGCATGTAGAATTCAATGTTGGTTATCTGACTACTTTTTTACAGATTTGGTAATACTATCATTAAGTGAGGTGGGCTAGAAACGCAATAATTATAATGCTGTCTGTTTCGTATATATAAGTTGCAGCCAGTATTCGAACTAATTTTTCCTATCCAGACTTATCTATATATAACGCAATTTATGTATATAGTTTGACGAATTACCTTACTAGGAAGGTGACGTTGTAAAAACATTGAAGAATCATATTTTTTCTATTTGGAAAACAGTTAGAATTAAAATGGTTGAAATATTGCACTAGATGGAAAGGAAATGAAATACATACAAAGTCATGACATTAAACTAGTTATTTTTTATACTTGTTATTGACACGGTAGGTATGCATTAGGTCGATAAACTTTAACACTAATTGAGTGATATTAAAGAAACCTTTCAATCGTAGGTATATATTATGTATTTAAATCTGTCAATTTTAATTCATTTTCCATACCGTAATATATGGTATTATGTGTATTATATCCATTTTTTAGTTTCGAAGTTGTATGTGTTCATTAGAAAGCGCCTATACTTAGTTGTTTGATTATATTAAAATGAATACAGGATTTCCTGGTAGTTTGTGTGGCGTCTTTTCTAAATCAAAAATGCACTTAGCAGTTTTTAAGTAGGTAGGTAGGTATTTGTCTAAGAAAGAAGCTCTTAAATTAATGCATTGAGGTACACTAAACACAATATTAGCGATATAATTTTTCTAATATGTTTTTTGTAAAATTTATACTGTTTTTGAAATTAAAAAAAGATATGAGTCTGCATAGATATGATATTTTTTTCTAATTGTTTTGTTTATTAAGAATCTAATCACTTTTCATGATCTTATAGTACTATAACCAGCTTGATTAATATTGTTTTTTATTTGATTTCAAATAGGATTTTTTTCTATTTTGGCTAAATATTGATTCATTTGTTGTTGTTGCCTTTTTTAGGAAAATGTGGAGAATGTGTTTGTCGTCATCTTCACAGTGGAATGTTTTTTGAAAGTACTTGCGTTTGGTTTTGTGATGCATCCAGGCGCTTATATGAGGAACGGCTGGAATATGCTAGATTTTACAATTGTTGTTATTGGGTAAGGAAGGGCTCACAAAAATATTTAACGTATCCAATAATTGGGATGTGAAATTGTGTGACTGACAGTCAACTGAACCTCAACATGTCTAATTCAGTCATAATTAATAGTTGAATTATTATTATTAAATTATATTTATGACGTATATACATTGAAAGTTATCTACAGAATTTAATTAGCATCATATTAATAATTACATCTGCAATATTGGATATAATGTATTTATTTTCTCTTATAAAAAGCAAATGAAAATGATTGGTGTACCATTCGACGAGTAATGATTTTTTTAAATAGTTTATGTCAACATTTTATATAATGACAAATAAATATACACCAAATTCCATTCTATAAAATATTCTGACTGAATTAAATAAAGTAATGAAGTGTCAAGAACAGAATCTAAAACGTTATTATATTTTTTAAAAGATGAATCTTGACTAATTAATATGATTTTGTTTTAGATTATTGAGTACAGCCTTGTCTCAGATGATGACCACTGCATTGGATGTCAAGGCTCTGAGAGCATTCAGGGTCCTGCGTCCTCTTCGTCTAGTCTCCAGTTTGCCAAGTGAGTGCTCGTTGTGTTGTAAATATCTCCCCGTGCAGAATGCCTGGAAATAATGTCTATTGTATGTGGCAAGCATTCCGCTGAGAATCATAAAAATAATTTTGAAAAATGGCTCATGCTGCACCCTATGGACAAAAATATTGATCAAAAACCCAGAATATATGTATGAAACACAATGGGAGTGTTCATGACATATTTAGGTTCATCAATATTTAACTTCAGTATCGACTTTGTTTTGTAAAAAGTATATTTTGGGCACACATCACTTTTTTCAGAAAGCCGTTCTGGGTTGAGCTGTGATCTTTATAATTTAGAATACAACTAGATTATTAACTATTGTCTAGTACATGGGTAAATTTCATCTTACTCAAATTGAAAACTGTGTCATTTGGGAAAAATGTACTTATACATTAAATTTATGTAATTTAACAATAAGTTTTACGAAAAAATTATAATTTTAGCATAAATCATTGTTTTAGCCATCACAGTTCCATTATTTTTAAAGTAGACCAAGTTCATGATTCACTTATTTATTATTTGAATGGATGCCAACTTTCTAGAATAATGTTTCTACATTATGTTGAAGAGAAGCGCTGCCTAATTTTTATAATACACACACACACACACACACACACAATACCTGAACTAGTTCTGTCTAGGTAGGAGGTACCTGTGTGTGTGTGTGTAAACGTTGAGGGAATGTACGCCAGATCAGAGATATTTTGATTTTCTGTCCTATTTATGATTTCATAATAAATTTTGCTTGGTATAAAAGGTAGTAAGGGTAGTGCGTCATCATTCCGCTACCACATATAGTATCTACCTAAAAATATCTATGATGATGTGTCAGTAAGCTAGCCAAAACAATGAATTTGCGCGGACCGGAAATATTTTGTAGATCTTGGTTTTCAATAGCAAGGTGTGTTACAGTCATATTAATTAGATTGTCCTGTCCTGACGCTAGTTTTCTATGAAATAGTCAGACTGGGATATAAATAAATCATTAACAATGCAGCAGAACATTACACATATATCACATTGTTTATTGGAACGGGCACAACCATTAGCAATGCTGAATATCTTCTATTGTATTACTCTCTGATCGCCAGTAGATCTTGCTGCTGCTAGCTTCTGTTTAGCCAGAATTGGCCGCCAATACAGCAAACAAACAAGCAGCCTGCCTGGTATTATCAAGAAAAATGTTGCTTTCGTTATCTCCACATTGTGCTGCAACATCATATACAAGTTTAGCAGACATCCAGCAGAAGAAGACTTCCATTGTTGTAATGTTTAAATTTTCGTATTCTGACATTTCCCAGCTCTAGAGAGCGGGAGAACAAGGACAACGCTATCTTGTGTACAGTTGACTTTGTCTATTATGCATAATATTGTTTAACGTACTGCCTGAATTGTTTTACGTGCCTGATGTTATGTCGCTGTGTTATGCATTGTATGTGTGTATTCATAAATATATAGTATAATGAATTGTTGCACCAGGGTGGCCAGCATCATCGTCATCATTTATTTTTAAGAGGTCGGTTTATTTCCCTCTGACATAGAATCGCCGACCCTCATTCTTTTCCAGTGGCCAGTCCGATTTTCCAGCTTCCAGAACAACTTTGGGCGCCCTCTTTCCCTCGTTCCTTCCACTTCGAGATTCCATACCCTTTTACATCACTACTCTATTCCTTTCTCAGGACGTGACTGCACCATATTTGTTGACAGCTCTGTCTCACTACCTCCACAATGGACTCTCCTCAACACTTCTGAATTAATTTTATCCCGCTGCTTAACTCCACATATCTTTCTAACCATTGCCTTTTCTGCCCTTCTAAGGATATTTTCGTCTATTGATCTTACTACCCATGTCTCTGCCGCATATACTATTACTGGTCTAACACATGTGCTATATATTTGCCATTCTATAGCTAGAGTCAGTCTATAGCCGCATAGCACTCCACGAAATTAAAGGGTATACTCAAATATATTCGAATTTCAAAATTGGCCCTATTATATACACTAAAAGTATATGAAGAATGTATACGAACACTATGTATACACTATGTATGGAATATTACATTGACATTCAATTTAATTCAATTCATCTTCCAAAATAATTGTCTTTTAATTTTATTATGAGAGCATTTTGCATATTATATTTTATTGTAAAAAATCCAGTAATTTAGATTCTTATGTGATATCTGAACAAATCTAAGTAATATCAACATTTTAAAGTATTCACAAAGTAATTAACGAGAAAAATCTTTTTTTTCTAAACTAGAATTGTACATCATGCCACGAGTGGTGAAAAGCTTTCAGTAGGTCACGAGTGTGCATATGTGCTTTTTTTAATTGTTACCGGTTTTGAGTTTTGGGTGCTTTCCAGAAAAAGAATATAATTCTATATGGATAGAAATCGCGTTCATTTCGTCACTACTTCTGAAATATATACTCACGCTAAATGTAAATCGATTAAGCTTGCGTAACACAGATCTCAAAGCTCTGCTTGATTATGATTCATTTGATTTCTGTTCATTATCATCTGACGTTTAGTGAATATAAGATGAACCGGGGAGGCTAGTGCCTTTGCAAAATGTTCATTTGTAAACTGCAATATCAAATATTTTCCACATATCATGCTAATTTTTTTGTTTTTAATTTGTTTGAATATTCTGTTCCGTTTCTCTTATTTTATGACCAAAACTAGTGAGTGAAAATTTGTTGTCACTAATTTCAGTGACGAAAATGAAACAAAAAATATTGCACGAACGAAAAATCGATAAAAATTGCAAAAAAAAAAATCTTTTCCAATTTTCTGAGTTTCAAAAAAGAGTTACCTACCTGCCTTCCACCATATATTTAGCGATTATTGTGCAACAATGCAGTACAGGTTGTGGAGTAGTTGCATGGTACCTATCAATAAGTGATTCTGATTTTCATTACTGTGCGTATTATCCATGATGCTTATTGTTAATGAATTAAGCTAACGCCAGCACAAATGACTAATAAATATCCAATGTGTAATAGACATTTCTAAAGGAGACAGCCTACCTGCTATCGACAGTTGTACACGGAATTCATAAAGTAACAAGTCAATTAAAAATATGTACATTCTAAAAGTTGTCTATTATTACTTATTAAAGAAGTTGATGACCGATGAGCCTAAAAGTTCGTAAAATATTTAATTAATAGCACTATTACGATGTATGAGATGGGTTGGATTTTTAAAGATGTTTCAGAGTGAGCAAAAAAAACTAACGATTTCTATGGCGAGTTACCTCTATCAACAGATAGGATATTTATAGAAAACAGCTATTTTATGGTATGAAAATCGTTTTAACATAATGAATTTCTGCCATTGACAATTCTATTACAATATATTTAGTTTTCAAAATTGTTGAATAGACTCTCTTTGTTACATATTATGACTCTATGATTTTGATGTTGCAATTTCGGTTGTATCAAATTGTTCTTTATGTAGGTTTATTTGAATATGTACTTTAATTGAATTTCATGCAGCATTGGGCGAGATTGTTCAACTTAATGGGCCGCTACTCATCCAATACATAAATTTTTTATTTATATTAAATGTTTTTATTCTATATACATATGTAGTTAAACAATTGACGCAATTTTTTTAAATAGGTGTGGATTTATTGATCAGAAACTTGTCGGTTATACTCAAGTTAAATATTAAAATAGAACTTAGATAATGAAAATTGACAATTTGATTTTAGAATTCTGTTTGTTTTGTTTATTTCAAAATGCCATTAGCAGATTATTATGTATTTCCATTCTTTAATATCTAAAAGAAACCAATCCGATTAACCAAACAAAACTAAGTCGCCATGTTGTTCTTTTGATTATATCTCTTTAGCTCATTGTATATGTTGAACTATGTAGCTTGATTGTTATTTAGTTTTCTTGGAAGATTTGAATTCAAAAGATGCTCAGAGGCAATGCTACTGTTCTTTTGTTATATGTACATATATACACCCCCGGTCATTAAAAACGACGCACCCCCTGAAAAAGCCTATTTTTAAACAGCTGTCACATTCTTTCTAT
>JAUYWI010066865.1:0-26507 GCA_034780595.1 Parotoplana pacifica
CCATTTATTGTTCACATTTTCCTGATTGATATTTTGTAACTGTTGTTCAATTTGATTTGTGTAGTTAGTTTTAATGCCATCATTTTTCAATTTTTCCAAATCAATTTTTTCTGGTCTATGAGACCCAAAATACCAGGGCAGTTCCATTTTTTCAAAATTAAGTTTTATACCAACTAAATGGCTCTAAATAATTTAAAATGGCTTAATATTAGTTTCTAGTGTTTTTTGGAATCATTTCAATCACAAGAAAATGATCTAGTCCTCAAATCAGTGGACCTCAATTTCTGACTTTGGATATTTTTAATGTAATAAATTATTTCTAATGCTTTTCTAAATCTCAAATATGACCAATAGAGGATGGTTTGTTTGGATTTTAAAGCCATTTAGTGATTTACACCAAAAATAACATGTTTTTACCACAAAAAAACAATAATATTTTCAATATTATGTTTTTGGATTTGTCCATATTTTTTGTCATATATTAACCTTTTTTCTTATGACTTATTTATTTGTGTTTTGATACTTATATCATTTCATAGTTTTCTATGTTTATTGATCACTAAATTATATTTTTACTGAATACTATTTACTTGTGTACAACCTTTTCATAATAAAAGTTTGACTCATTCTAATAATCTAACTCAGCACAAATTAATTCATGATGACAATAAACGTTTTTCATGTAATATTTTTAATAAATGTTTTACTCAATCAAATACTTTATCTCAACATATAAAAATTTATGATGATAATACATTTTTTTCCATACAGTATGTTATGCAACATATGTAATGTACTAATTAAAAAAAAAATTTCCCTGATGCCAAAAACTAAGTTTAACAATCCATGGATAGAAGCCAAAGTCAGCAATGGACAGCTTGTTAAAGTTTGATGAAAGAAGAAATTAGAGTCTGAATTTTAATGTACTATCTGTAATATTGTAGCTAGCTATGGTGGGGTCATTCCTCATATTTTCTCACATGCTAAGTCTAGAAAGCATGTGTATAAGGTGAATGATCTGAAAATCCAGAGAAAAAGAGTTTTTCAGGATGATCCAGTGGCAGTGATTCACAATCAATCACACTTTGTGATAAAAACCGAATCCATGGACTGTTACTACAGGGCTGCTCAAAATTAACCGATACAAGAATTTTTTAAGAAAATAAATTTAGAAATTATCTCTATCTTTTAAATGCAGTTACTATAAAAAATAATCGATATTGACTTTTTAAAGTTTAAATGCTTTTTTAGATATTTATTTCAATTATGCAATGCAGAATAATAACATTTAAATTATATATATTAAATCATATTTATAATATTTAGATTTAATACACAAAAATATCTTGTATCGGTTAATTTTGAGCAGCCCTGTAGTACATAAATACAGCTTTTTGAAAAGACATTTCTCTTATAAGTATGATCCTCTACTCACATTTTTTTAATAAATCTTTATTTACAGATCGCCTTTATTTTGCTACATTGAGGGGGAAACCACACTCTACAACAAACACACATTATTTTAGTATTGATGAAGAAATTGTTTATGAAAGGTAGGTTTAATATAATCTGATTATTTATGTACATGAACACAGTGAGTTGCAAATTTTGGTGAATTATATTTTGTTGTAAATATTCTTATTAACTTTTTATACATGGGGGGTCCTGATGTCAAATAATATTACAGTAATATTTGGAATTGTAAGCAATTGACACATAAAGGTGTGGAATAAAGAAACCATAGCACCTTACAAATTTTGTGTTTGTTTTGTAGTACATATTGTCCTTTTTCTTTTTCTTTTGCTTTAAGTTTGTCATAAATTTGATTGATTGATCCAATGTCAGTAATGAAGTACTATTTCCCTACTTAAAGAATATTAAAACTATGTCCTAAAGGCATAACTGATTTGGGTGAATAACCACAACTTTTTGTTATAAAATGGTTTAATGACCCATTGAAAAATAACATGGGAAAACTCTACATTTTCATAAAAATCACTTTTTTGGTGTCAAATAATGAAATTACAAATTTGTTTATTATGCCCAGGGTGCAAACTCAACCTTTTTTTAAAATAGAAAGATAGGAAAAGTTTTATGCATAATGAAAAATCTGTAATTTTCACTAATACTTTTTGGTCTGTGGACCCTTGTCAAGGCTTTTCCTATTTTTATTTCATGCTGCATGAGTATGAGCATCTTTTATCTTAAACAAGTTTTTGTTTGGAATAAAGAAATCTAATAGCATGTATTTTTATGTTGAAATTTTCAGGAAAATCTTATGAACCAAAAAAAGTTATGATGGTTTTGTGTTAAAAATCGAGCCTTTATAAAATGTAAGGGTTGGTCAGGTGAACTTGGAAAAGTCATTGAAAATGTAAATGTACAACCTATGTCCAAACTATCTAAGTTGAGCTAGCACTGATTTGCCATTTTTAAATTCAGTTTTCTAATAAAAGATATTTACCAAACACAGGTGTGACTATATTAGAAAAATAATCTATTTTGACTTATTGGTTATAATATGATCACCCTCATAGACCAAGAAATAAAGGGGTCAGACAATCAATTTTTTGGAGCATTATTCATTTAATCTTCATGAAGATATATTTCACATATCAGCAATATTGAAATGCAATTGGTTAAAACATTAAGCATGGAGATATGATAAAGATGGCAGTTTAGTCAACAGTTCAGATAACAGTTCTGAAGAATACAGCTGGTCTCAACCAAGCTCGTACTTCTGAACCAAGAAAACTTCTACAGGACCAAAGAATCGATGTAGCCTGTCTTCAAGAAGCCCGTCATTCCACTAACCACATTCTTAACAATTCCAAGCTTCAGCAGTCTCTACTGTACTCGCAAAATTGAACACAAAACTGGAGGACGTGTTATGATTTTCATTAAAGAATGGCTCAAGTATATTACAATCAGCAACCCGCCATTGGATGAAAATGATGATACAACCGAATTGCTTAGTATTACTCTTCACAAACAAAAGTGCATCACGAACATTCACAACATCTACATCCGAATGCAATCAGACCACCCTAATCATAAACTTTGCCACAAGACTCAAATCAATCCATAGCTGGTGAGAAAGGGGGAAACATATTGCTGATAAAACTGGCTTAGAAGATCTTCCACGCGAGCCACTTCCAATATTATGAAGCAGCTAAAATACCTCTTACTGCTCTTCCCGAAATCTGTAAGAAAGCCACAGACAACATGCTCTTAAACCTTCCCTGTCTTGACATCTCAGTTTGGTCGGATGGTAGTTTGATGGACAATGAACTTGCTTCTGGTGCTAGGATTCTTCTCTGGTGAAAAGATGATAAAAAGAATAGTTGAAAGTTGCTGCAAGATCAATAGGTTCTTACAGTGCTGACGCTGTTGTAATGAATATCGACGCTCAACACCTCAGGGAGTCCAAAATGACGTCAACTACAACTATAGGATTTTTCTCTGACAGCCTCTCGCTAATTATTAAAATTGAAAAAGGAGCTGACTCGATAGACAGTTACCTCGTATATCAATTCGTCAAAACTTTAGAATGCTCAACGAAAAACATTTTATCCACCTTATCTGGGTATCAGGCCATGCAAACATCAAGGACAATGAAAGAGCTGAGACTGGCTAAAGAAGTAACCAGTCTGAATCAAAACAGCGTACATATCCAATTTCAGACAGCTAAATCCCACATTAAAAGGATTACAACCAAACAATGGCTGACTACTGTTAAACACGACCTCCATAATATCGTATTACCGCGAGTAAACCCAGTAAAACTCCCAACCTCAGAAGATACGATCAACGAGCATTGCCCCAACTTAGAACTGATTACTCCGATTTTCAAGCCTACCGTTTCCGAATAGGCACTGCCGCCAGTGACATTTGTTCACATTGCCATGACGAACCTGAGGATACCGAACATCTCCTTCTCAGGTGTGCGGCCTGGAAAAGGCCTCGCCTGAACATCCTAGGCCCTGATGCTAATTTAACGCAACTCTACCAACCCAACCTGGTGATTGCCTATCTGCGTAAGATTGGAAAACTCAAACCTCCAATCAGCTGACATGAAGTCTTGACTCCGAAGCTCCGCCAAAGAAGAAGAAGAATGCCACAGAGATAAAGTACTTATAAAACATTAAGAAAGAATGATGAACCTTTAAAATTGAGTTAATTTTTAGATATGGATTTTTTTCTTTAATGAGTATGGCTTCTTTTATTTTTATTTCTAAATTTGATTAACCAGTAACTAGAATTTTAAAATTATTTAAAGAACATTTGCGTGAACAAAGATTACAATCTAAGTAGTGGTTACTTATCGGGGAATTAATATTTTTGTGCTTTTTGACTATGATCCTAAGTAACATTTTATGACCAGGATCAAAGAGCACAAAATTTTAAATTTTCTGATAAGTAACTACCTCTTAGATTGTCATCTTTGTTCTCGCAAATTTTTTAAAATTCTAACTGCTGGTAAACGGATTTCGAAATAAACACAAAGAAGCCATTGTTATTAAAGAAAAAATACAGATCTAAATAATGAACTCAATTTTAAAGGCTCCTCCTTCGTTCTTATATTTTTATAATGCACTTTATTTCTGTGTGTGGCATTTGTCTGGACTGTTGTCTAAACTATCATCTTTATCATATCTCCATAACTAAAGTTTTAACCAATTGTAGTCTTATATTGTTTGGTTTTCCTTTTATATTATAATTATTTTATGTACAAATTAGTTTACTGCTTGATGATGTAGAATGTACTATGAAAGATTGGAAAATAATAAGTTGGTACGAGTTGTGTATATTATATTTATGTTACCTACTATTAGAAATATTGAATGCTTCTGTAGAACTATATTAAAAAAATTTAAGCTATTTTCATCAATTGGATATATAGTTTAATTTTTGAAATTTTGATGTCATCAATCCCTAATAGCTTGAACATATTTTAAAGCATTTTTACAAGATACATGTGTTTCTATTTTCAGTCCAATCAATCCACGGTTGGAAATATGATTTTCTTATGAGGGTCATGGTCAATTGTCCCCTGTGACTACAAGCTTATATTTTTATATATTATACAACACATTAACACTTCTTTTCTAAATCATACTTGCTACATTATAAGGGTGTTGCTTTATGTGTCCGCTTTCTTATGCTATGTCACATGATTGAACATACCATATACCCAAAACTTCTACTTGCCCCTAGTAAATATTTGTCATGCAGATAATGAAGATCAGCTAGGGGTTTTTAGCGTAAGGGCAGTAAAAAATATTCATTTGATATTGTGTTACTGTTTGGATATCTATTTTGATTACAGCTTTTATGCAGATTTTGGACCTGTGAACCTTGCTCAACTTTATCGATACTGTTGCAAATTAAATAAAAAACTTAAGGTAAATATTTACTTTTCTAATATAATTTATGCAATTTTGAAGTGTAATTGAATCTTTCTTAAATGATGGATACAACAGAAAGTAAAGTAAATATTTTAAATAATAGGTACTCATAAATACTTTTCTTCTAAGTAAATTTAATGCTAATTTCCTGAATATGTATGATATTTTATGCTCTGAAAGAGTCCTACGTGTTCAGAATATGAGTTGGGGCATGGCAGAGATGAGGTTGATCTCTGGACAGTTATCTTTGTCTTACTGTAAAATAACGGGTATTTACTATCCATTTGCAGTAAAATTGATATGTATTCTACTTACTTGTAAGACATATATATGTACCTATGTTACTTGAATAGAATAGCAAAGTTCATATTACATCACTCAACATTCCTATTAGTACCTACCTACCTGATGTTTTTATAGAACAGTTAATTAATGTTCTAATTCCAATAATGTGCGAGGTTAAGTGTTTCACTTTTTATGTTTTAATTTATTCGAAAATTATTTCAAAAATAGATACATATTTTTAATACTTTCATTAATAAAATGTTGTTTAAATAATTAGTTTCAATAAAAAATAGTTCTATTTATTATTCATTATATTATCCAATTTATTTTGTACATTCAAATTTTGTTGGTATGTTTTAGTCTTTCTCATTGGCTAAAAAGAAGATTGTTCATTATACCTGCTATGATGCTAGGAAAAGAGCGAATGCTGCCTTTTTAATAGGAGGATATCAAGTACGCATTTTCAACATTTTATGTAGACGTTTCTTGGTTGCTAGTAATATATTATTGAGCATTTTAAAACTAAAATTATTTGTCTTTTTCTGTTAATTAGTAGATATTTTAAAATAACTTTTCAACTTCTTAGGGGCAGCCAATATTTCTTCATTTTTAAAATGTTTAACTTGCTATCTTGTAAAATAAATGTTTTCTTTTTAATATTCAATGTCTTTATATATTATGCTCATAGACTTTTTTTACATGGGATACCTAGTCTGGTCAGTAAATTTTAAAATTCAAATATATATTTGGAAGAGATATTAGTCTTATAACCACTAACCTAGGTGAGTATAATTTTAAATGAAGAAGACTTTTAAAAGCTGCAACTAGTTAAAAGAAGAAAGGTTACTAATATTCTCTAAGTATAGCTAAACTAAAGTTCCTCAATTGATATCTTTGAGCTGTCAATTTCTTTATCAATTGGAAATTAGTGTATGAACAGGTTATCTCTTCGGAAAATGGAAGCTATAGAAGTACATGATAATCTATTGCCAATATAAAATTACTATTTATTGTGGAATATACATAGGTATTTCTCTAACATTTCTTTGAATTAGTTACTTGGGCTTATTGTGAATTTTATTATTTCTTTTTTTATATCATGAATATTTGGTTTACTAGGTAGTGTAGTTTAATCGACAATCCGCGATTACTGTTTTGTAAAAAGTTATCTAATATACCTATAATATGTGTGTAGTAGGTATCTCATGTCTATGTTATTATTATTAGGTAATTTATTTGAAGAAGACACCTGAAGAAGCTTATAGGCCTTTAGTTTCAGGAAGCAACCCTCCTTACCTTCCATTTAGGTATGGTATAATTTATTTATTTATTAGGGTAATGCTTTTAAAATATGTTTACAGCATTTCAGTGATATTCAGTGTATATCAGTTATTTTTAATTTATAGTGCTTATATTAATCTTTGTAATATATCGATCAATTAAAAAGATAAGTCAAACCATTTATGTATTACTTGAAAATCTTTTGATGGCTAAGACATAATGTTGGGTGATTATTTTATTGCTAATTTATTATATTTCGCTATGCCCACGCATACATGTTGCATGAAACGGTATATTTAAACAATTGATTTATTTTCGATATTGCAGGGATGCTTCATTTGGTATTAGTACATACAATTTAACATTATTGGACTGCCTTCATAGTTTGGATAAAGTAAGAATAACTAATTCATGAGTGGAATTTGTAACGTTTGATTTCTTAAAGTTTATTTTCAAATAGTATGCAGGTTTAATTTTGTTTACTGGAATGAAATAAACAAAATTAACATAATTAAACCTGCATATTATTTGAACATTGTAAAATAGTTTCACATACATGGGTATCAAGAGACACTATTGTGAACTTCTGGTACCTCTCTATTTTTATCGATATTTTGGATATAATGAATTGATATTGTAGATATCGAAAATTTATCATGATGAATTAAGTTTTCAGTGCGACATAACTTTATTTCTGTTTGTAAAATTTCTCTTATATCTTCTACGTAATCAGTTGAACTTATAAGAGGCACATTCTTTTTATGATTTATAGACTTTATATTTCTGTTGGACTTTTATTAGTAATATATTTTTTCTCATGAGTATAGTCATTAGCATGTCTTGTTTAATGAAAACGAGTTTTATTTTTTGCTTATGCGGATGGATTTGTTTTCTATGATTTTCAATATTTGGTACTTATTTTCTATATTATTTTTTTAGGCTTTAATAAATGGGTTTTTTGATTTTGAAAATTTTGACGTTGATGAGTATGAACATTATGAGGTAAATCATTTTTTATCTATTATTTTTTTCTCAACACATTTACTTATTGGAGCATAGTTAATACTTAATGCGTATGATGAATTCTATGTCAATTGTCTATTGTTTTACATAGAAACTATTTAATTTTGCTATGAGCTCTGCGTTTCAATTTTATCCAAATACAAAATGCATGCGTATACTCTTTAAAATTTCAATATTTCATATTTGTTTAAAGAATTTTATTTAAACTTGAGATTTATGAATAATTGTTCTATAGAAATCTATTTAGATTTATGTTGTTATTACATCATAGACATCATATTATTGGTAGAAAACTTCTTCCTCGTTGTAATAGTTTTTATGTTTAGAAAAGTTGTCTCACACAGTCAAAGTTTCCGGTTTCGGACCCATATGTATGTAGATTTGTTTCTCTTATTTTCATAGTATCTAAATTGAATTACATATTTATAACCACGCATTTTAGAAAGTCGAAAATGGTGATCTGAACTGGATTATACCCGGGAAATTTCTTGCTTTTTGTGGCCCACATCCCCACAGCAAAATTGAAAATGGTAACAATAGCTAGATGATAGTCTTAGTTAATATTACTAACATCCTTTTGCACATTTTCTTCTTTGTTATTTTCAATGTTGTCTATTTTATATTGATGACTTATTTGTAGTTAGTTTTATAATGTCATTTATTAATTAAGTAACTAAATATTTTTTATAAAACTGAATGCATAAAACCTTTATAACAAAATTACTAAGTAATTATTTACAATAAAGCTCTTAAATATGTATGTTGGCCCCTAACATTTCATACCTATTTGGTAGACATGTGTATCCGAATATATGTTTCTAAAATTTTCAACAATGTGAAAGACTCCTGATGAGTGAGTTATCCCTAGCAGAAACAAGACTGAATAAAATTATATATAAGTTGCACCTTGAGCCCGGATAAATTACGTCTTACATAGGTTCCACCTTTTCACATCTCTAATGTTATGGTTTTCTTTTATAAAGCAATATTGCATGCTTTTCATTTTTATTTTTCTTGCACCTAATTATGTCTGATTTACATACATATCTACAGTACTTATGTATTACTTACTTTGTAGTATTTAAACAATCTACATAATATCTATTTAAAACTGCAGCTGTTACAAATAGTCTAACTCATTAACTTACATTTTGCTAAAAAAATTGAGCACAATTTTGTTGTAGAAAACAATCAATTTATACTGTTTTGGTTTTCCTACTGCAAATATGTCTCTTTTTTATATTTCTTAATTAAATGGTTTATTTTTTAATTGTTTCTATATTTTATTAAATGGCATGAATTATAGTATATGAAAACATCGTCTAATGAATTCTTATCACTATATTTTATTACACGTATTGTAGAAAATCAGTTTATTTATTCTAATACTATCACAATATGTTCTTATAATTTTTTTTAAACATTTGGCTTTAAAAATGTCTTGAAACGACTAGAAAGGCGTCGAAATTTAATTTTAATGTTTGATCAATGCACAGTTCAAGCAGTTAAATGTTAAATCAATGTATGTTTACGGTCAACATTTGTGAAATTGATACACAAGTAGCAAGGTGATCATGCTCTTAGGATTTCTTTGACAAAGATCGATATAAGTTAGTTTCTATGGATTTTATTGAAATAGAAAATATTTTTTAAATCCCCAATTGTTGGGACAACACACTTATCTTAATATTTTTCTGTATGTGCCTGCCTTTCTGACTTTACTTCAAAAATATGAGTCAAGTCATTATGAAAGAAATTAAACTGATAGTGCGTCTGCTAAACGGTTTTTCATAATTACTGAGGTTAGCCAACGTTCCACATTCATTTATATAGATTTGTTTATTTACAATGGTTTTCTCTTTTTTTTCTAGGCTACCCATTGCACGCACCCGAAGCATATTTCCCCTACTTTCGGAAGAACAGTGTGAAAACAATAATCCGACTTAATAAAAAGATCTATGAAGCACGACGGTTCCAGGATGCTGGCTTCAAACACTATGATTTGTTCTTTGTTGATGGTAGTGTACCTCCAGATTCAATAATGAGAGAATTTCTTGATATTAGTGAATCTATGGCAGGGGCAGCTGCCGTCCACTGTAAAGGTTAGCTGCTAATTTTAAACTTGAATGGATCAATGTTTGTTCTGTGAACTACTTCATTGGTTTGGCCTGAAATACACAAAATTATATTTTTAATGAACTTAAAAACTGAACTGAACTAAACTGCCTTTATTATATTTATTTTATTCATTGAAGACCCTTTTCTATGCTTTATAAACACCAATTTAGGTATAGTTAAAGGATCTTATATAATTCTAATAGTACTTAATATATCGATTGCATATTTTTAATTTATTCTGAAGATAAATTAATTACTGTGTAGATACTTAAAATAAACTCGTAGTTCTTATTGAATATCAAATTACAACAAAAATGCGACAGTTTTGTCTAATGCTGGAATATGATTTTTATCACGATGCTGGTAACAAGATTTTTAAGAATATTGTGTTGCTATAGTGATTTATTTAGGTAATTGAATGGTTTGTTTGTTTGTTTTTAACCTTTCCACTTTAAACAGTTTTTTAGTTAAATATTTCTTTCTTTCATTTAATCAAACAAAGTGAAAATTGATTAAAATGTAGAAATTTGTTAGTTTTATATTTCAGATTCTTAGTAAAGGTCAATATATGCGTAGGTAGGTAGAATACATCTATACTTAGTTAGTAAAAGGAATTAATATCTACGATAGGTGTTGAATTTTGGCACTTTTTTCTCTAAACAACAATATATTTGTATAGTTCTATCGAATTTTATTTCATGACTGGTGTTTCTTGTAGGCAAACCAAAGTTACTCATGAAAACGACATTAACAGGGCGTTTGGTGCATTTAATGTTTTTCTGACCATGATGTTGAAATCATAGATAAAGATTGAGATAACATAATGTCACTCTTAACTTTTCTTTAATTGTAGCTGGCTTGGGACGTACTGGCAGTCTTATAGCATGCTATATGATGAAACACTATAAATTTACCGCAGCTGAATGCATTGCCTGGTGTCGAATATGTAGACCTGGAAGCATCATAGGACCACAACAGAATTGGTTAGAAGAGTGAGTTGATAGTTTCTATTTTTATTCTCAATCGTCGTATTTTATGCTTAACATCTTTTCAAAAAAACTATTTGTTGGCTCCAAATTGTACAAATAAATCCAGAAGTAAAGTGAGGTAGAACTGCTTTGCGTATCTATTAAATTAATTGTGTCACGTCATATGTTTTAAGCTATAAGTATTATTTTCAGTATCCATTTTATTTATGTGTTTATACACCACCAGTTTTACCTCCTCCTTAACTCTTCTTCTATAAAAAAAAATAACTTTGGTTTTTGGAGTAGAGAGTAGGTAATAATTGATTTTTTTCTTTTAAATTATCTATATTTTATGCCGATGACATTCCAAATTCTATATTATGTGTACATTAGAAATGAAAATCTTATTTTACTTAGTTAACATTTGTAGATGGAATTATTAAGCTATACATAAATTGATTTTCGAAAAGACGAGATTATTTAAAAAAAATAGAAATGTTGTACTATATTTTCCCCATTATTTGTTTAGGTTTTCCAACAGCACGTGAACAAAGCTATGAGTCAAGTTATTAGTTAGTTTGCTACATACAGCTAGGGTGCTACTACTCAATGCATAGATATCAACATGGAACATTTTTTGGAATTCAGGAAATTTTACCAATTGAAATCGAAAGGTTCCTTAAGTAGAACCTGTGAAATGGAAGATTATAAAAAGCATAAAATGCATCTAATCTAAGAGTTTAAAATTTAAAGGAGTCCCTTTACTGGAAGATCAGAATACTATTTCTACTACAATAATATCTGTATATTTATTTATAACTATATAAACGTGCCTCTCTCTAAAGATTTTCGGCATTTTTACTATTGGACAAAATCATCTATGACGAGATTACATTAGTCGTATATAAATATTATGTTAGACTGCTATACCTGACACACTGGAAGAGTACATTAATTGTTTGATTGACAGCCTCCCCAGGTGTCTAACAGTAGTTATTGAAATCAATAGTGAAGCAATTTTAATTAGAACATACTTGATAATAGCTCTTTTTGGGCTACTTGATTACTTAAATTTTTCATTTATGAATAGACACGAAAAATATATTCTCCCTCCCTTTGTAAACCAGAAATGCTCCTACTTATAAAACGAACGTTAATTTATACATGAGGCCAAAAATTAAATTTTACTTACGGTTTTTTATTGATCTTTGTGTATTGGTTGATTTTATAATTCTAGAATGTAGTTATATTAATCAGTGTATTGATGATGCTGTTGATTAAAAATTTGTTAAAAAACAGAATTTAGGCGTTTTAAATGTGTGATATGAAAATTAAAGTAATCATATTTATATACCATAGAAATCGATTATATAATAAAGAGTTGTTATTGTACCTAATTGCTTAATTCACTTAATTTAGCTAATCTACTTAATTTTTATATAAGTATAGCTGTCTAAATAATTAATTACCATGGACTGGAATATTGAGAAAGTAAAATAAAAGCTTGATACCTAATTTTATTTATTCATGATGGGATGTGGTTAAAATGAAATGCAGATTTGCAATTTTGTTCTATGAATCTTTGTTGTTTACAAAAAGTGTTTCAATATCTATGGTATACTCCTAGAAATATATTATTATTAGAGCGGGAGCCCAGACCCTCGAGTCTAACCGAAGAGGTGCACACATTTTGAGTAGTGCTTGACTCCACATCACCAAAACTAGACGTCTGCCGTTGGACATCTGGGGCTTTTAGGCTAGAGATGACATCAAATGGTCCGTCCTATTTTAAATTCTTATATGTTAAAAAATAAAATCGGAGTTTTCACGTTTATCCAATTGGTTTTAGATTCAGGGTACTGACTACTGTTAATGTTACAAAATTTAAAAAATGGCGTTGTCCTAAGTTTACAGTAAATTTATTTTCGTAAAAATATTTTATGATATTTTTATTAAAATTACTTGCAAATAACATACATATAAAATACATCACTTTATAAAAATAACAAAAGTTTTTTTTAAAAACTATCTCCAGTGGACGTAGAATCTTGCAACATCAACAGCAGTCAGTACCCTGAATTTTAGATATTCGAATTGAACAAAGGAAGTGTTGTAGCCTAAAAGCCCCCGAGGTGCAACGGCAGACGTTCAGTTTTGGTGATGTTGAGTCAAGTACTAGGTGTCTATATACTCAAACCTTGGACATCTCTTCGGTTAGGCTTTGGGTTCCCGGTCTATAACCAAATCGAATTTTATTCAACGAATCTGTTTTTTATGTAATATATTACATTTTTTAGCGATATATCATATCTATGTTACAAATCATAAAACTGCTCACTAATGTTTTGAATTTTGGCGAAACTGCCTACATTTTCTACAAATCCAGGGAATCCAGCAACATTTTTGATTTAAATATTCCACTTGTATTCTAAAAAATCGGATTTTGGACTGGGTGACTAGAACTATTCTAGATTTTTAGAAAGTTGTGGGGCCGTATCTGACAATATACAATTTGAACATGGGTAGATCATTCTAGATTTTAAAGTTGGTTATGGTGCCGTAACTCTCATAACCCAATTTGTACAAGGCTACTCTAAGGATCTCGCACCACACATATTTGCAACATACAGTCAAATGAATCAATTTTAAATGGTAAAACAACCGCCCGTCTAGTTGTTTTTCCGTTGGTGGTCCTTTTTGTATGTCTCGCAAACTTTCTGAGCGAAAATTGTCTCAAAGACACCGAGAAAGATAAAATTAACTGCAAATTATACAAAACTCCTCTCAAACAGTTTATAAATGTTTTTGATTTTTGGCAATACTACATACTTTTTACACAAATCCAGGAAAATAAGCAATCTTTTTCTCGGCACATTTGCACATAAAACCTTTATAAAATGCTGAGCCACCACCGGCAACATTATTATACAATGTTGACACTTGGGTGCTAGAGACATTAGAGAACAAGAACAATAAAACTTGATATAGGATAACAGCTTATACAAGCGGCACATAGTCGAAAAACTGTCACAAAACTTTATTTCTTAAAATTATTTTTCCAATTACGCTGTAATCTACTGCACATTTTACTTTTTTATAAAAAAATTTTATGTTTTATAAGAAGATTAGAAAACGTACTATCTTAGTCTCAAAAAGAAATTGCATGTTTTATACTTTAAAAATAATGTTTCTTTTTTTAAAGGAAACAATCATGGTGTTGGATGCAAGGTGACATCCACAGATCTAAAAACAAACACCAAGCCCATCGTGATAGAATTGCCTCCTTGTCTTATGCTGTTGATGATATACGATTGGCTGAAGGTAATAGTACGGTCTCTCCATCAAGAGCCAAACACAGGAACAGTGCTGGAAGTACTTACTATGGTCATCAGGGTGGCGACACCATGGTCGACTCTATTCCCAATGCAAAGTATCAATCCCCGAACTCCACTGTTGCCAGAACAACAGGAGGACAACAAACTAGTTCTGGACGGGTGGATAGAGAAGAAGACGAAAGAGGATTCACTCAGGGAGATAAGCTGAATCGTCTGAAAATGTTGAGGAAGATGCGCCCGGCTGCAACTACAAGAACACTTAGTTCTCCCCTCTTCAGTCATGGGTAAGTGAACGATTTTTGACATTTAATGCAAATATTTAAATTTTCATTTCGGCTATTCTTCATATATAAAGAACTTATATCTTTCTGCGCATATTTCATTGTGTGTATTTTTCTATACTATTTGGGGTTAATATCTTTTGTTTTAAGAAAATTTTGATACTAGAATTTTGTTTTATACGGTGATTATTATAGATATTATGTAATAGAAGGCAAAGTAAGGTAAGCAAACGCTCAATAGATGCTACCCTACCATTTTCTTTGATTTATCATATATAAGCATCTAAATAGTCTTTTCTTGTAGATATTCATTAAAAAAATTCTAATTTGGTTGAAAATATTTTAGTATTCATAATAATCTAGAATTACGTTTAGCTAACATTTTTATAAGAGCATTAGAAATATCCAAAAAATTAGAAAAGAAGAAATTATTTTTTAAATAAGATTTTAAACACACATTATACTCTAAATAATTTGTATTCATTGCTTTATGGGATATATATAATAAGCGCTAATTACGAACATTTCATATTATGCTGTTCACTGGGACGTTACGAGTGAGTATTAATCTAAATTGTTTTTTTTTATAATATTATTTAACATATTAGTCAGTCTTATTCACTTTATGTAATAAAAGTTTAAGAAATCTTAGTTTCCTTTTCCAAATAAATTGAACGTTATTTTTATATTGATAAGCATAAAGTACATTTCATGTTGTTCATTTAGATGTCTGGAAGTTTATATTTGTGGACTATATTTGATTTTATCTAAGCTTTGCCTCATTCTTTTTCTTGATTAGTATTTATTGCGATTACTAAAGAATAGCAAGCATGCTTAGAATTTTTAGTTTTATAAGTAATTACTGGATACTATTAAATTTAAGACTGTTTTCTAGGAAGACAACGTAATTAAAGGCCAGATTGAATACTTTGAATTGTTGATCTGTCCAAAGAAAAGTTTTAATGAAATTGTTTTTTATGGGTTGGAGACGAGAATTGAAGTTTTATTGCTCTGTATCCATTCTCGATAAGTTGTAATAAATTAGATACTTGTAAAATTTATGTGTTCTCATTAGCGGAGTTGAAAGTAACTTGACCAGACCATTTAATGTTATTTATTATCTGGAAAAATTGTTTTGTAGACATTTTTGATTTTTTAGATATATACAATTTAGAATTTATATACTTGAAACATTTATGTTTAGTGTAAGTTCAGTATGCATCTTATTTCACAAAAACTATTGCAAAGTTTCAAGTAATGATATACAATCAACTAGGAGTTTTTTAAAATTACATCTGTCAGTTCGTCAATATTGATTCAATCTATGAACTTTTAGGTTAATAATTGGATTGTTTTATTACGAGATAATTGGCATTTAAGTTTATTGTACTGGATATCTTTTTCTTTTTGTGGATTCCTTTAGTGGATATGTAGTTAAATACTCCAACAATTTTGGCGGGTACCTTTTGCTCTATTGTAGACATACATACCTAATTGAATAACAGATCACTGCAATATTTGTACCATAGAAATGTATTTATTATACAGGTACCTACATCTGTCATTTGTACATCACTGATGGGTTAATAATTATCTATCTCTTGTGACCTATGTAGTTTATGTTATGTCCAGAACAATTCCCATATTAGGTTATTTAATAAATAATTATTAACTAATAACTATTATTGTGAAATAATGTTTCATATGCATAATTTTAGAATGAGTTACATATATCCATTCACGTAGGCTAAGATCAGAAAACTGGAATAGAGAACCAGTTTACTGTATATATTTTTGGATAAAATCTTTTGTTTGTATAATATAGCTGAGCTGAGTCGTTGCACTTTTTTGGTATGTGTTTACTGTTAGTAAAAATTGATTCAATTAAGCTGACGACGTCTACGTAATATACCTTTTTGCATTATGTAGCGCTGCCTAGAGATTGGTATATAACAATTAATTGTTGTTCTTTGGTGTCATCTCTACCTTTAATTTTAAATTGTTAATCAATGTTTTACTTCGGTACTTTATGTGCAATATGCATATTATGTATAGAGTGTAATGGCCTCAGTTGTTTATTGATTGATTAGTACTACGTATAGACAGTGCCAACCATAAATTACCATCTATCTTATCTACCTTCTTTTAATTGTTATATATTTTCTACAAATTTAAATGTCATTAGGCAAGTAATAATCTTCATTTTGGTTATTCCGAAGTTGACTAAAAATGTCGTTTTATATTTACATACGAGTATTTTGGTTACTCAATTATAATTCATAAATGTTATGTATGCTTAGTCATTATGTAAATCAAATATCTAAACTGATTTTTATTATTCTTTGCGATAATAAAGGTGATTTGACTGGCTATTTGCCACCTATATATTATAATATATTGCATATTAATTGATTTCACCGAAATCATAAGAAATACTTATGACTCAAATTAAATTGTTTCTCAAATCCAGGAAATTGTATTTGAATCACCAGTTTTCTTTTCTGTTTTCAATCATAAGAGAAAAACTTATAGCGTCTCTAAGGGATTTTAAATGCTTAATCCTCAACTAAAAACTACAAGGGGGGGGGGGTAAACTTGATTCACATGTTGGAGGCTACAAATATAAATGCGAATATCTAAAAACAAATTGCTAGATTAATCAAGCTGAACTTTTTTAGTATTTGTCTGATTCTTTATGGACTGTATCAATTTGGGAAAAATGGTCACAATATATAACACTATAGTTATGTGACTGATGATTTAAAATTGGGTAAAAATGTAATGTATGGATGTGACTTCAAGGGTTAAAGTTCCTTAAATTCCCAATTAGAGTATTGTTTTTATGCTCTCTATAATGTTTGTTTTTTAATGTATTCTATTATGTAATGGAATTAATTTACATATGTGTATTGCTTTGGTTTGTTAATTTCTATAATGATGCGTACGTCTCTTGAATGAAAGTTCAGGATTTATAAAAAAAGCCGATTTAGGTTTATTATTAATTGATAGGTTGTTTATCCTTTTCATCTATCGCAGCTTACGCAGTAGTTCATTATCCAACGTAGCTTCTACATCCTTCTCAAATATGCGCTGTTTCTATCCATCATCCACCTTCGCCCCATCTAGTACCGCTGCTCACTTTCTCAATGCATCTAGGGAATCCCATGCAGTGACCCGCAAACTACGTAGTGCTTCTGCAGGCCGAAGACTCAACCCAGGTTTTGACGAAAGATTTACTACTGGTACATTAGGAGGGGAATACAGAGCCAGTTGCTCCCTAAATTTAGATTCTGGAGATGGCGTACGACGTAGACCACAATTTGCATATAACACACGGCGAAATGTTGATCAACAGAACCGACCTTTGTTCAGGAATGGATCTACTGGTCCCTTGTCCCGTTCTCTAGGGCAGTCAAGGTGGATATTTGGTTTAGTTAGTGGCATATGTTATGAATCATCAATCAGCATATGCCTTGATTTTGTGTTTGTTCATGTTCTATTTTGTTTTATTACTTCTGTTTTGTTTTATGCTATCTTTAGAAAAATATGTCGATTTCTAATCTATAACAAATTCTTTAAACTTTTCCTTATTAATATGACTTATTAAAATTAATTTTATTTTCGGAAATGTTTAACTTTCCACTAAACAAACGTCACTTATAGTTAACAGTTTAGAATCTTATTATTATTGTTGTTATTACAAGTAGTTTCCATAACAACTTTTCCTGTATTTCGCTTTCTTTTAGAAAAAATATTAGTTGATTATTTTACATTTCCTATCTGTTTCATATAAAAGGTGAAAATCTGTGATTAATAGATGGTTGGTTGATGTTCTAATGAACTGTTTATTTGTTGTGCTATAAAATGTTGGCGCATGTTTTTACTCTTTCTTACAGCAGCGCTGAATTATGTTTTTCATATATGTAGCTCTTTGTATAAAACTTTCTATACATACATACCATTGATGTATTTAACGATATTGTTGTCATCAAATAAAATTTATATTATATACCTACTTACTAATAGTATTGGATAATATATAATTGCTATGTTTACTACAAGTGTTTTGGGACCGATACTTGTAGTAAATTGGCAGATTTTTACTGTTTCTTGTTTATTTATTCATTTTAGAAACGAGTATTAATTGATATTTTTGAAAAAAATGAATGAAGTTTATATAGATGATTTGCTTAGCTATCGTGTATGCATAATTATGCTCTATTTTTTTAGAGATGAGGCTACTAAACGAACTGGTCACACAGCCGGCTTTCGTCTCTCTCGTGGTCCCAAATTAGTCACCGGTCCTGCATCTGCTGAGGGCATTAAAAGCAACACTCTGGGCCGGACATCGCATACCACTCATTCCTCTGGAATACCCAGTTCACAACTCGCGAAGGGAGTACCTAGTAGGCGACAAGGATCTGTGCCTTTTAGCGGTCAGACTTTACACTCAACTGGCGTAGCGAAGGATAACAAGTAAGAACCGCTCGCTTTGTTTTATTGTTCAAGTAAATAAATCCTTCCTGATTGTCTTGAAAAATTGTAGTTTTTGAGAACCATTGTGATGCAGAGTAAAACAATATTGATATTTTTAGTTTTACTTTTAAAAAGATCTATTTATAAAGCCTCGTTAGGGGTTATAATTAATGAAATGATTATGATAAATTTTTAGGTCATTTGAGAACTGAGACCACTCGAAACCCAATGCTCAGATGGACAGTTTACTAAGCTGTTCAGAGCTATTCAGTGTTAGTGCAATTTCCACAGATAATCTTATGATGTTTTACGTGAGATACTTATGATGATGCAGAATGAAATTACGAGGAGTGTACCAAAAGTTGCGAGACAAATGCTATAACTTTCCCCCTTTTAATTCAGGTTGATCAAATTTATAATATATTATTTGTAGGTGATAAGTAATATGAACCTACATGAAAAAATATTTATTAATATAAAAGTTACAGTAATTTTAAAGATCTTAAAATATGAAAAATAGTGCTCTCTATGAAATTTTGATAAAAAAATAAGTTAATTTCACTTCAAAAGTTTATGCAGGCTCATCTGTGACTTTTTCTATAGAGTCCCCATGTCTGTCAATGCATTTTGTCCATCGGGATACCAGTTTTCTCATATTGTCTCTGAACCAGTCTTTTGGAATGACTTTTTGAGGATATCCCCTGTTCGAGTCTCCAACTCTTGCCATGATCCAAAGCGGTGTCATCTAAGAATGACTTGAGGTAGTGAAAGAAAACGAAGTCATGGAGAAAGATCAGGACTGTATGGACAGGTGGGAGGTTGATCTCAATGGAATGTTCGAAGTTGATTCTGAGTCACCTGGGCGGGCTGTATGGGGTTTTGCATTGTCATGCAGGAGCAAGACACCAAGGGACAGTTTTCCTATGCGATTACGAACGTCTTTGAGACAATCACAGTAATAATCAGCATTAATTGTCATATTATCAGGGAGGAAATCAATATTAACAATGCCTTTCTCGTCCAATTTCTTCTGCCTGACGAGGAATTGCCTTCGCTTTGAGGGGGGGGAGTAGCGCCTTTTGAAAGCCATTGTTTGTTTTTCTCCTTAGTCTCCGGATCGAAGAAGGGTAGCCAAGTTTCATCCATAGTGATCAATCGATTTACTATCTTCCATTTTGTAAATGTATAATTGATAAATCCATAGATTAAACTATAAAATTTTAAAATTTGAATATCTAACCATAGAGAGCACCATTTTTTCATCGACTCATTTCAAACCAAAAAAAAGGTATAGCATTTGTCTCGTTACTTTTTGGGACACCCCTAGTAAATGTTGAACTTACTGAATAATACGCAGTATCAATAACCGAAATTAGCCAAAACAGTTGGTCACTGCCTAATGTCCAAAATTAGTTTGTATTGGCTAATAATAATGCGAAATTGTGTTTCTTGCCCAAAATGAATTAAAACTACTGTGATTTAGTCAATAAGAACTAACCTTGTATATTATAATGTTCAATGGTCTATTGTATGTTTCTGAAAATGTGGGTCGCAAATTGGAATTGTAAAAATCCATATGATAAGCATTTCAATTTCAATTAATAGTTAGTTTAGTTAATCTAACTTTAAGTAGGTATTTTTATTTTGAAACAATTTGGACAGGACTGCATCTTGTATAGTGAGTCAGAGATACTACACACAACAATTATTTAGTTATAGATATTTTTCATGATATCAAATAATTCAAATCAATTAGAGATAAAATTCTCTGTCATTTCCTGTTATTTTGCTTGCATTCCAGTTTTAAACTTGAAATGGTAATATTTATTGGGTGATGGCAGTTTCTTTTGTTTTACTTTGGATATTGCATTATCAAGCATGTTTAGAATATGATAATCTCAACTTAATTAGAATATATAGAGATTTTAAAAAAAAAGCTCACTACATAATATGTACATGTATTTGAAAATTGACATTGTTAACAGATTGTAAAAGCTAAGATTTGTAACATAAAGCCTGCTTCAAGTTAACAATTTAGAACACTGAAAGTTTTAAAATAATATTCGATCTAATCTGTAGCTGCTTGTCTATATTGGAAACCAAAGTAGTAAACTCTGACATTTACATTGTTACTAAGATTCCTATTGATAGATTATTATATGTTGTGGGTATTTATACTCGTAGTTCTAAATTGTTTTCTTTGTTTTATGTTAAGTTTCAGATTAGTTATTATAATGAACCACAATATATGGAATATCTTTATATTATATTTTCCATTCTCAAAAAGACCAATTAATTATAAAAAATAAGTTAAATCACTACTCTCTATTGACCAACACAAACATTCTATGAAATGTACAATTTTTGTTCTATACTTTTTTCAGATTTACTGGTTAGGGCGTATTTTAGATTGCTAACCAATAAATCGATAAAAAATTGAAAGCGAACAAGTTTTGAGATTTCTTTTTGTTATTTAGACAATGCCCCGATCAATTTTGTTTATTTTAATAGATATTTGCTGAACCTTTTTACTGTTGAACTATTCGACAAACAGGCGTCCTTGTTTTTCGAAATCTTCTATATTATACATGTATTTAAATATTAAAATCATGTTCTTGAAGCCATTTTTAATTGAATATAAATTACTGGCCGTTCTGTGGAGCAACATCGATGTGAAAACCGTCACTTCTAGTATCAAGTATGGCATCATTGTTCATTAAAATATTTTATATGCATATTGATATAGAAACTCGAGGCGGGAGATGCTAAAATGGTTGAGTGTGATTCTAAATTTATTTGTGAAAAGTTTATATGAATTTCAGAGTAAATTGTTTAAACCAGTATAATATATACTACGTAGTCATATTTACACCATGATCAATTAAGATGATTATGTATTTCCTGGATAATCATATCGGTCGTGTTTTCATTGATGAGAGAAACTAGGACTCTTAATAATTAATAAATCTAAACGAACTAATCTAGGTAGGTTACTTGGGCTATCTTTAAAAGATGAAGAACAAAAATTAATTATTGTAGTTCTCGGAAATAAGTACAGGTACAGTTGATACTCAGTTAGCAAATTATTATGACGTCACTTTTATATAGTTTATTATAGTCGTTATTGATTTCATAAGTTGGTTTGAACTTTAGCTGCAACTTCATAGTACAGTTGCTGTTTAATGTTTACCTTTTACTTTTTGATTTTAAAACACACCTCAAGATTTAGACAATTCACTTTAGTGTTTAGGTATTTAGTAAGAGTGTTGACAGTGTCAATTATTTTTAGATTTCGTTTTTTAGATCAGTACTAGGTCTCCGTAAAATATATTTAGTGGTACTTTGAAATGAATAGAGATAAAATCTTTGAAATGTGTTGTATCCAAGGACGGCCTTGGTTGTATCATATTATGATTACTTTAGTGGTATGAGTTATTGGATTAGTCTTTCTTGAGAAAAGGTATTCTATGATTTTTACCAAATCACGAACGGTCTTATTTTTATGAAATACCTCATAATTTCTGGGGTAGGTTTCTACATATTATTTAAAATTGTGACATTTTGTATCATTTAAATTCATTTGTTATTGTTTTTGCTATATATTTTCTATTATAGTCGGGACAATATTGAAAATAGTTATTATTATCCCGAGTATCGTCGTGAGCCCTACTTCACCAGATCTTCCAAAGCTAATTCTCTCTATCGATCAATTGGAGATATCACACAGTTGGGCAAAACAGATCGCAATCACAATGTAAGTATTTTGTTCTAAATGATTAACTATTTTTCCACTATTATCTGCTTTTTAAAAAATACTGAGGGTAGCAAAAATAATTAATTAAATTATTTATTTAAAAATAAACCTTGATTTTAAATTATGCAAAAAAATATTAAAGAGTTTACTTATTATATTTTGTAAATTTCGTTAATACTGTTATTTCTATAGTAACGCGTGACGTGTAAACAAGCTATTACAAAAAGTGCTTTAAAATAATAATTTTTTAGTGTAATGCAAAACCACACTTTCATAAATTTCAAAATGATGTTATAGTATAGTTATTTGGTACTTTTATTTTTGGTTTTAGGTTTTATCTGACTGCGATTATTTTGATGATTTTCAGGTTATACATTTAATCAGTTACTAAAATTAATAAATTTTATAGAATGAATAGCATAATAGGTGTTCACTTTAAGATCAGTTTCTTAAAGCATTTTTGACATTTATTTACTGATAGCTATACACTTCAAACAATAATTTAACATCTTCCTAAATGTGTTCATTTTTTTTAAATTTCCCAATATAGTTTTGTTAGTTTATTAGCCAGATAATTTGTTCCTTTTTAACCTTTAATTTTGTTTGTTCCGTTTAGCTTAGTTTATTTTAGACCTTAGTCACATTACCGAAGTAGTAAAATAAAGTCTATTACTATCGTCCAGGATCTACGATCGATCTTCAAAATACATTCAAAAGTTATTTTTATATTAAAACTCGTATTGGTGATGTGTGTGAAACCAAAAATATCCCAATTTTATCTAATCTGATTTTGGTTGTGGTCTTATTTTTTATTGACACTAGGAATTTTGTTGATTATCTACTGAGTTCAGTGTATTGGATTTTAATTTTTAGAAGAAATTCGAATAATTTAAAAGAACACTTAAATGTACTATAGATTTGATTAATTTCTATACTGACTTCGGGTTTTCCATGAGTAGTGAAAATGGATGTCTATGGTTCATAGATATCAACTGTTCAATAAGTTTTAGTATTTATGTGATAGCTTATTGTACTTTGGCAAAAAATGAATTTAAAAATAGTCATAGTGTTATGTCTATAATAATTTGAAACATGTATCTATAATGAAGCTAAATATTTCCGTTTTTATGCGTATCACGTTTCAAATTAGGCACTGTGGTCACGCTTGTTTTGAAGAGTTAGAAGAGGCTCATGGCGATGATCCTCTTCATAAATCTAGTCTTCCGTTGGTTCACTGGGTTCCGGGAAGCTGATTAGCAAAGAACCAGTACCTTCTGCAACGATAAATCCAGATCAGGTCGTCCAAAAACAATTCAGATAATTGAGTAAATGATAAAAGAGATTCCAAATCTTCCGTGTGTCAACTATCGGATTGGTGTAAGGTGCCATCGACTATTGTGTATCGCATTCTGACAGAGGATCTTCAGAAGTGAAATGTGTTTTCTGTATGGGCACTGCATTAGCTCCAAGAAAACCATAAACAACTTAGGGTTAATTGTGCAAAACAAATTCGACATGTTTTTCCGAGAGGGGATTGAAGCATTTTGTGACAAAATAGCAGTACAAGAAGAATCCTGAATTTACCTTGAGACCCAGCTCAATAAGCAAAGCAATCGGTGTTGACTGTTCAAGGATCAACAACGACCTCCCCTGGTGAAACTGTTGACAGTGATACCATTATTGACTTTATTAACAAACTGGTGCCCTGTGGAGGACTTTTCGTTCAGACCCCATTCATCTGGATGCTCTTTTGTGGCAATAGGACAATGGAAGACTTCATTCTTCCCGAGTTGTAAAGGACTATATGGCCAAAAGAAAATGATATCTATTCTCCAAAGTCCCTACAGCTCCGATCTGAATCTTTGTGATAGATTTAGGAAATTCAATGATTACAAAGAGGTGGAAACGGCCGCGTTGCAATGGGCAAGGGGACTACCAGAGAATGTCTTGAAAAAAAGGAAGTCCTAAATCTTGTGGACTACTGCTAAATGGTCATTGACTCAGCAGGACAATATGTTATCAAATAAACTTATACAAGGTGTCCGAAAAAATGCAAGTGAAAATGTAATGCAAAATTTTTAATGTTTATACACAACTAATTATATGTGCATGGATTTATTCTGACTAACCGCTTCAAAATCTATCTGCAGTGTGTCTCTGTCTCCTAAAGAGCATTTGTTGAGCCTAATGTTCGAAGCTAATCAAATTAATTTACTTTGAGATCTGAAAAATATGAAAAAATAGTTTGTTACGGTTTATAAAGGCCAGCCCTGTATATGCATTTATTTACAGATATATTCACATGTTATGTGAAATGCTCAAAATGTCCTCCGCCAACTGAAAAAAATGTGTATGATCGTTTTACCATATTTTTAGCAACTCTCTGAAAAGTGCCTTCTTGAATTTAAATGATTTTTTTAGAAATGTTATCTTTAAGGATTTCAAATTTATCGGATGATTTCGATAAACAACATATTTCAGCATACCCCAAAAGGAAGAAGTTGGGACTTATTAAGTCCGGTACTCGGAGATTACAACCCTTTACTGATTAATCTTTCGCTAAAATATTGATGGAGCATCCTCATTGTGGCATTTGCTGTATGCGCAGTTGCGCCATTCTGCTGAAACCATGCCTCTTCAATTTCTTGCTCATTTAATGTTGCAGTAAATTGTTCAATGAAGTTACATTTTCTTTGAAAAAACAGAAAATCGCATATAAACATACTTTTTTGGGACACCCTGTACTTATTGTTGTATAAATATACCTCTTATATAAATAATTTTGCATTCTCATTATTTATGGAACACCTAAGGTTTATAAGGAACATAGAGATACTGATATATTAATTTGCATATTATTTAATTTAAACTTCTATATTGCCAATTAAAATAATTATGTAATGTAGTTGGTAAATTATTATGAATTTTATAGTCTTCTATAACTAAAGATAGTGCTTCGCATTTTAATAGTTTTATATACTATTGATTTAATAAATCAACTAGCTAAGTAGTATATTAATTCATGTTGAAGTGGTAGTATACTTGTGTGTGTTAGTAGATAAAAAATCCTATCTTTGCAAACTAAAATATTAATAATTTTTTTTATCATAATTATTGCCACTAGCTGGATTCATGAAGTTTTTATTGATTTTTGAATGGTAACTTCTTTTTTACGTAGATGCCATGCATAAATTACAGACGAGAAAATAGTCGAGTCTAAAATTTAGTATAAATGTTAACATCATTACCAACTTGATGCGTTAGGTCTCCTTAGCGACTATTAGATGTATTTGCTTGTTTGCTTGTCTGTTTGTAATTATGAATAATTTTTACTCTTCTATTTATTTATTTTTCAATTTTCAATATATCCGCTTTTAGTGAGCACCTACTTTTTAATTATACGGTTTCTGGGCAGCATCCTTTTCCCAGTGAAGTCTTTTACAGTTTCGCCTGTCTGATGAGTGTTTGAGGGTTTGATAAAGTGAGAACTGTTGTTTTCCATTTCTGGAGTACGTGATAGCTTGGAAGCCGTTATCTTATACCGTTTTGGTTTGGTCATGTTATAGGTTTCCAGCGAG